>APFE031546685.1:327032-344639 GCA_000404065.3 Pinus taeda | reverse complement strand
ATTTCTATAATATTCTCAAGAAAATTGTTAGATCATATGGTGAATCAGATAAGTTAAGAGATCATGTACCAATAGAATGGTCTTATCAACGACAAATGAAATAACAATTACTAGCAATGTTTAGCACAATATAAGATCACACATAGCTAACACATACCACAAATCAATGGAAGAAAAACAACATGAACTGAATCCCAAAGTCTTTCTATTATGACACAAAAAGTTCCCAATAGAGCAACAACTCAGTACCAACATTCAAAATTTACATCATCCAAAGATATTCAATAGAAGCAAAATGTCTTCTTTATATGGAGAAACCCCTTCAAATGGAAAATAATGACTAATTGGCTTTATCCTTGTCAAAATAATCTCGACCGTTGAAAATAGCTTGATCATCTTTTAATCTCCACCGTCGAATTTTTGATTTTGAGGAAAAAATCGAATTTTTCTTAAAACCCACTTTTAATTAATAAAAAAATTAATATTTTGGATTAATTTGCTCAAAAATTTGACTTTGACTTGACCACCAAAGTCCAAGGGCTCAAATTTTCTTAAAATATCCATTTTTCCATTTGTGGGGGACCTCAAAAAATTGACTTTCCTTTGACCCATGAATTTTTTATTATTTTAAACTTTGAGAGAAATTAATTTTGACTCAAAATTAATTAATTTTCTGGCTTAGGATTTTTATTTAAGTTAGTCAGCAAAATTAATTAATTGAATCTAGAGGGGGTTTAATGAATTTTCCACCCTCAAATATTTTAGCCATGGTGTTTAAATACGAGGGACCATGTACTAAAATAATTTTTACATGAAATTATTACAATATCAACCCTTAAAAGGAGAAAACACATCTAGACTCATACTCAACAATTTACCCAATTTTGCGACACAGTATGATCTAGTATAGACCATGTAGTCTGTAATAAAATAATTTAGCCAAAAATGCTTAATTTATTCCCAAACACACTTTTACAGAGACTCGATATAACACTAAGACTCACCTAAGACCTTGTCAAACAATTCCACCCTAGCTTTGGGTTTTAAGCTGGAAGAAAAACTCTACCAATTATCCATGTTTAGAAACACACATAATTCGGTGAGGTTAGAAAACTTCCTAGGATGAAATCCTTTGCTAAAATCAGAGGCTTACCTAGGTGTTGTTACATAATTAAACATTCATAATAGCATCATTTATAATATAACTTGCAGAAATTGGGTTTACAATGACGAAACTGTGCTGGCTGATGACTTTGAACTTTGAAAACATTTCTTCATATCTTTGTACTCTACTTCCTCAAACTGTTGACAAAGTGTGGTCAACAAGACCCAAAGACTAAAGTGAAACCTCCTCCAAGCACGAAGTCAGCCCTCCAAATCATCTCCTTCAAGATAAGACAAGGTCTTCCAAAGTCATCGAGAGTCAACTCCTTCAAATTCTGGTCTAAAAAAGATTTCGGCCCTCACTTCAAATTTGCAATTCTCGGCCCTGTGACAACTGCAGAAACCCTAGGATCTTCGCACATGTTGATAGAAATAGGTGGAAATCAGATCTCCTTCTTCATTTGGTCTTCCTTCTTGTCTTCTAGACTTTCGCTCTCCTTGTCTTCCTTTTTCTTGCTTGAGATCAAACTACAGAAGTGTCCTCAAATGAATCGAATTCATATCCTTTATATACCCTTCACATGTGGTCAAATAGGCCTCTTCTAGGCCGACTTGTTCTTGACTAGGGCTGACTTGGTCTTGGAGGTCTTCTTGACTTTCTAGACTCAAAAATAAATTATTTTACATGTTACAATTTGCCTAAATGGGTCTTATATAATTAATATTGAATCTGTTGACATATGACAATTATTTTTATGACATGAAAAACCCTAGAAGCACGAAGAACATGCTTAACCTAGTTGACCAATCAAAAGAAGCATGAAACCCATGCTTGAAAATAATAATTTTTCTTTTTTCTTTTGCTTGTTACATTTATACATAATGACATGAGTACAAAGACAATTATGAAGACCGAACTTAGTTACTTTTCCAACACTGTTAGCATTCATATACAGAAGATCTAAGTATTATTTTAAACCCAATACATTCAATAAACCATAGGACCAAGGATAAGGAATTGAAATGTTCCAAATGAGTTGAAGAATTGCACTTGCAGTTGAGTAAATTTATTTGTTCATAACTTTATTGAGACTGGTTACAGAATTTTTAGCTACAAAAGCAACTGCAAAGAAACAAATTCCTGGAAATTAGACAAGAAGAAGATAATCTTTACCAAAATTTCCCTTGTTCAAACTTTATTGAACATTTGAGCTCCCTTTGAAGTTCTTTTTGAAGTCTCTTATTTTCCAGTTCCTGTCTGCTCATCTAGGACTTCTTTTGGATATGATTGATTTTTCAAACAGTGAAGTACATGACAGATTTGTGATGGAGAAATATATATACGTCTAAATTCTATTGAGGTTCATGATTTTTTAATAACTCTTGTTTTTTGGCTGCAATTTGCCTTTTGCTGAACTTACATATATATTGTAGATTTGTTTACATTATCAAATAAATAGATACTGAAAATTCTTACCTGAGAGCACCGTTTTATCTGTTACACAAATCATGATTCTTATTTGACCGCATAAAATGAAACATATCCATAATATCCCTTTGTTTACATAAAATATAAATCAAATGATGTGGGTAGAATTAAAGATTCTCAAAATAATCTGTGATTATTATGAAGGATGTAAGTTTCAACAAAGCGATGTGTTAAGTATATTTTTTGACCTGATGTTACAGGGTGTTTCTCCAAAGGATATTCTTGCAGTAACGGTATGTAATATTGGTGACTTAATTTGTTACAGTTTTGAAGGTCCATGATAGGATTGAACCTCTTTTGAATTGTTTGGTTCTTGCCCTCTGAGGTCTTGAATTTTTCAATTTTTGTATTTTAGTTCACACGAAGAGCAGGGCAAGATCTTCTTCACAGGTTACAGTGCATTGCAGCTGCTCAACAATGTTTCGGTGGTGAAGGTTCATTAGATGTTGTCGGCATACGTGTTGGAACCTTTCATTCATTCTGCTTATCTGTTTTACGAGCCTTCCCAAATCATGCTGGACTTGCTCCTGACTTTGTGGTTTTCACACCAAAGATGCAGGTTGCAAACTATGCTTTTTGGTTAATGTCAATAATTCTCTCATATTTTGGAAACAGCTTGAATTCTGTAGTAGAGAGAAGAAAATGCTGTTCCTAATTAATGGTCCTTTTATTGAGTTTAATTTCTGGCAGCTTGATTTGTTGGAAAATCTGGTTGAAGAGTGGCATACACAGAGGAGGCACGAAATAAATGGGCAATCTATGCAATTTCAAGACAAACTAGCTCGAAAGAGTAAACAACTCCAGGTAGTTAACTGAATCCCAGTCCTATTTATTTCTTAAATTTCAGAATTTCAAATTGTTTTTACAGTTATCTATAAAGCATAAATTTTTTAACAGCATTGATTTATATGCCCACCCATTTGGAATTAATCTAGCGTCCCTGCAAATCTATCGTAAATATTTTTATGTTTGGTCTTGTCAAGTCTAGGTAGCCAAGTTTCAACTTTTATCTGATATAAAGGTTCCTTGTCAAAAAGGGGAGGCATCAATCTACAGCGGAGAAGAAAGCATTTTTTAAGGCTGGAGCATATCGATTATTTCAACATCTTCGTACATCTCAATTTGTCAAGTCCCAAGAGGGTGCTGCAGATGTTGAACTTAATGATAGTCACGGGGATGGTTTTTCAAAGTGGGTCTTCCATCAATATCATGAACACCTTCTTCAAGCAAATGGGATAGACTTTAACAGCTTTGTCAGGTTGGTGGCACCCTGCTATTAGTTTACACTTAGAAAATGAGAAACTGCGTGCTTTCTACCACAAGAAATTCAATGCTCGTATGTTGTACCTTTTATTACTGACTTTATAAGAATTGCATCAAAGAAGAATTCATCAAAGTGTAAAGCGGTCATAAACATTATGTTGCTAACTCTATGTTTATTGCTGATGAAAGGTACACTCTAGATATGTTGAAAAAGTGGCCAAATGCATTGGAAAGTGCAGGGTTGAAGGCACAATATATATTTGGTAACTATTGCCTATTATTCAGCCTGGTTCTGGACTATCCTTGCTATTGTTGTTACTTTCAGTTTTTAGACATAGGATGGTGATGCATTTTATGTTCTTGTTGCTGAGTTGAGCTTTGATTTATTCACCAGATAAAATGAAAAATAATTATCAAATATGGACATTGATAGTTTTCATTATATATAAGTACTGTAATCTACTTGTCCAATATGTTGTTGGAGTTCTCATGTATTAACACAGCACTAATAGAGAGTTTTCTCCGAATAGTGGATGAATTTCAGGATACAGATGTCAGCCAGTTTGAGTTACTTAGGATTCTTTGCAAAGATCATGCACACATTACAGTTGTTGGTGATGATGATCAACAAATATATTCCTGGCGTGGAGCAACTGGTTTATACAACATAAAAAATTTCGAAAATGTTTTCAAGGGGGGAATCACTACTAAGTTGGAACAAAACTTTCGTAGTACAGGTGCAATAGTGGCATCTGCTCGTAGCTTGATTAGTAAAAATCAGAGTAGAATGCCAAAGACTGTGCGAACTGCCTCACCCACAGGTACACTTATGACAATATGTGAATGCAGGAATGATCAATGTGAAGTTACTGCAATTGTTGACTTTATTATATCATTGAAGAAACAAGGTGTCCCTTTGCAAGAAATTGCTATTCTGTATCGTCTGCAGCGTATTGGTTTGGAGGTTCAACACAATTTGCAAGCTCAAGGTATTGAATGCCACATTAAAGGCAGCGGATCTGGGTCCACTGGGAATCAGTGTCTTGTTGCTAATGGCGGACAAGTTGGTACAGGGCTTGGTGATGTATTTCATGACATTCTAGCAGTTCTCCGCCTAGCAATTTGCGAATCAGATGATCTAGCATCCAAGCATCTATTGGACCTTTTCTGTCCATCTATGAGTTTAGTGATCAAAGATTGTTTGTCTTACCTTAAATTACAGAAGGGCTTATCATTGTTACAAGCCATCAAATCTACACGCTCACATTTAGTTGGACTCCTAGTATGTGATGATCTATCTTCATATGCCCCAGCTAAGTCCATAGCTATCTTGTCAGAGAGTGATCATTTGACCCTTGAAGGTATGCATTCTATCTTGGAGCTTCTAGCAGCCACAAAGAACGATTCAAAGAACATGGGTTTGAGAGATGTAATATTCAATATCTTGCAGCAGATTTCCTATGTCAGAGGCAGTAGAGATGTTCCACAGGCCTTGAAAGCTGATCTTGATGGAAGGAAAGGATATAATCAGCAGCTTGTTTCTTCTTCTGGGAAAGTTGATACCAATTCACTGAATAGCTTGCAATATGCTGGTATTAAGGCCCTCTTAAAAGAAGCTGCTTTGTTTGATGCTGAAATAAGGACTGGTTCCCAAAATCAGAATTCTTGTTCCATTAAAGAAAGCAACAGTGGTAAGATTCATCTTGTTAGTGTTTCAATGCTTTTTTTCACAGGATCTTAACACTACTTGCATGTTGTCAGAATACCTGCCCCTTTCTTCCATTGAGAGAGTACTCTTGAGGAATTGAATACATAGTTGGATAATGATTACAAATCTAAGATCTTGGCAACTTATGTACTTTCTATTGATATTGTGTCAGCTACCCCCCAAACAAGCTATATGGACTTGAAGCAGCACAGAAGCAGAAAGAGGGGGTTAAACTTATCGCCTGATAAACCGGGCTTTGCTGGAAATATTGATTTCAGCCTTGATGCAAAATCATTGGATAAACTAAGGATATTTCTTGATCGAGTTACTCTGAAAATGCATGATAGTGAACTGGGTGAAAACAATGCTTCTATACCCATTCGTCCAGTTCAATCTGTTCCCAGCAGTTCTGCATGCGACACTGGTGTGACACTTTCAACCATACATCAGGTGATGCTGCATCCCCAGTTTTGATATGTTTCATAAATTTGGTGCTGCACATATATTAATTGAAATTTACGTGGTGAATGATGTATTCTTTTAGGCATTTTGCACGCAGAGGCTGCTGTATGTGATAATTCAAAAATTTGAGATGTCATACATCCTTTTGCTAGTGTTTTATAAAGATGAAATTCTGATAGATCTGTGATGTAATGCAGTTTCAATAGCTCCAATATTTCTGAAAAACTTTACATATCTAAGTTAAATATATAAATAACCACTTCAATAAAGATAACTAAGAGGCTGGGTGTTAAAAATTGGGAATTGTGTTAATTTTTGGTATGGTCTTTGCTTAAGAGCAATTTACTTCAATTTCTTAGTTAGCCCAATATCAATGTTCAGTTTAGCAATCACATTAGCATGATAGTAAAATGCAGATAGAACATAAACATAGACAGTAGAAGACAAGCCAAGACAAGAGGACACAAGATGTGGCACTAGCCAGGGACAAACCCCAATGTGGGGAAACCCTTGATCAATTCTTCTTATATTCTTCAATAGTTCAGCAGAGAGAGATAGTACAAATATACAAAACTGGTATTTTATGACAGCAGAAGTAAAGTCCATCATTCTACTAATGATGACTGTTCAAAGATGCAGCCCTGAATTCTTATGACAGTCTTCAACCATTCACAAGGAGTGCGGTAGTATATCCTTTAGGAGTTCATCAATCTAGTAGCCCTTCAAAATACTGCTGCAACATGTTACCACTGTGATTTGCTGCATTACTGGTTAGGGCATGTCCTGTAACCTTAGATTCAACAGACAGGAGATAAGTCCTTTTGGGACTGCGGTTTACCTTAGAGACCTTTCTCTTATACCATGCTGCCTTCTAAACGTGCTGTCCACCCTGGACAGCCCTTAACACAACCTTCAGCTGTGTGCTATGATCTGCGGCCTAGCAAAATAGCTTGCTGTAGCTGTAGGCCTTCTCAAATGATACCCAAAGAGTTCTAAACAGCAGTGTTGCCTTCTTCATAAACTCAGCCTAGCTAACTGCACTTCCCAGCACCCAAATACATTCATATTTAGTCCTGTCTTCAACGATTACTAACCTTGTGGCTGCGACTTCCTAACATACCTAAACCATGCCCTAGAACAACATTGTCTACCACGTTGTCACAGAGATTTCCACGCTGCTCTTTCTAGACTCCTTCACGCTGTTGTAGGGCTCCTTTTTGCTGCGGCTACTCTTCCTTATGTCTGGGACTAGGGATCCTTGATTGTGGATTTAGGCCTCCTCCTTCTTAGCTGTTAATTAGGGCTCCATTGACTGCGTATTGATCCTCCTTAGACTGCAGCTAGATCTCCCTTAAATATGCGGCTTCATCTCTTCCTCCACTGTGGCTAGGGCACCTTGTCTTGCTGCTGCTAGGGCTTCGCAAACTGCAGCTAGGGCTTCATTATGACAGCGGCTAGGGCTTCACTCTAGCAGTGCGGCTAGATCCAAGGTCTCCCTCTTGACCTCTCTTTCCACCCAACCCAAACGAGTGTAGAGTGATCATGAGAGATGTGTGTCTCAAATGACTTGATGTCACCTCTATTTATAATGCAACGTTCAGGTTGAGCTGGGGGTAATTTGCTTGCTGGCCGACCTTGACAAATTGTCAATAACACAAATAAATTAATATCTCCATAAATACATGTCAGAATCAGATGATCTTTAAATCAATCCTACACCTCTTGGAGAGAGGAACCCAAGAAAAATATCAGTTGCCATAAATAAGATGACCCACATGGAGTTTGGGCCTAGTTGCGAATTTTAACAAAATGAAACCGAGGAATGTCTTAAGTATAGTTTTGTATGTACTTAGTGATAATCAGATATTCTGTATAAGATAAAATACTGGATCCAAATGCCCATTTCCATTGCCTTGTATAAATGTGACTGGCAAATTTTCTGAGCAAATGTTATTTCTTTTTGTAAAGTGTAAAATTTTGGGTTTTAGCAATGCATTTGCAGGTATGTGTTCTTTAAATTGTAAAACAGAAAGAATATATCCATGCTGTCAAGGGTTTTTCCTTATCAATCAAGGTTCAGTTCACAAGGGAGACTGGGTGAGGAGGAACAGCCATGGATGTAGTTGTCTTAATTTACCAAGGGCATATATTTTGATGTGTGATCACCTTATTCAATGGCATATTATACTAACCGGGTGTCACTGCTTCTGCTACAGTTTGAACCATATCATTATACATAAGATTAAAATTTTCTTCTCCTCTAGTCAGTTTCAAACTCAGTAACCGGAAACGCTGCCCCTAGCCGTCTGAAATGTCGTTCACCATTTCGGGTATGAAAATGTTTATGATACGGCTTTGAAACGACCTTGAAATGTATCCTTCTTGTTTCATTTTTTGGAAACGACGATTGTCTGGTCGGAAACAGATCTGTGACGTTTTTGGCAATAATTAGATCTGTTTCCAAAAGTACGGGTATGTATCACGATTTCCAGATCCACATCACTAAAATCGTGATATGGATCACATAATTCCAGAAAAGGTTGGTCAAATTTCTCAGTTGTCGGGAATGGATTTTCGATTTTTTTTTTTAAATTGTTCAGTTGGATGAAAAAAAGGTTGGGTCTTTAGTCTCAACATCTAACCTAAATGACATTACCATCTCATTTGCATACTTATTGACTCATCGAGCCATTGTGAAGAGCCGTCGGCTCACAACAAACTAACAATCGCAACTTTGTTGGAAGTTGGAACTTGGTAACTTTGTTGCTTGGTGGAGCCCAATGTTGCACGACTCGTACTCATATAAGACTCATCACAGCATTGACTCGTTGACTCGTATAAGACTCGGGAACGACCCTTATAAGACCCGTATAAGACTCGTCAAAATACAAAAAAACTTAAAATGTGGTAATTTTTTTTAAATTTAGGTATGTTCTATGCTTAAAGCAATTTATTTCAATTTTCACAGTTAGCTCAATATTTTTTCCAGATTAGCAATCACATCATCATTAAAGTAAAATGCAGATAGAACATAAACATAAATTGTAGAAGATAAGCCAAGACAAGAGGACACGAGATGTGGTGCTAGCTAAGGACAAACCCCAATGTGGGGAAACCCTTTATTAATTCTTATATGTTCTTCAATAGTTTAGCAGGGAGAGAGAGAGAGAACACATTTACAGCAGAAGTCAACACTTTGACTTATCTAAATAAGAGCATAGATCATCTCTAAGAAGATGATACATGAGATAGCTAAACTCAGTTGAAGACATGCTGCTTCAACTGATTCTCCAAGGTGACTCCCTCACCTATCATTGTGCTGCATCTCGTCGTCATGCTGCACCCATCATCACTAAGATGGACCACATGACCATGCTGCACACATCATACTGCTGCACCTTATGTTGCCACTGCTGTCCCATGTGCCATTGTTGGACCATGCTGCCACAGTTGTCCCATGTGCCATACTGGACTAAGCACCATGCCTAGCTGTCCCATTTACCATGCTGTATTAAGCACCATTGCCTAGCTGTCCCATTTGCTTGCTGCATCTTACTGTTGCTGCTGTCCCATTGTGTCATTGTTGTTCTATTTACCGTGCAACTGTCACTCGCAGCTCCATGCTTGCCATTGCTGCCGAGTTGTATTGCTGTCCCTAACAATCATGCTATCCCAATTGTGCCATTATTGCACTATCCCATTTCCATACCTTGCTGCTGTCCAATAGCCTTGCTATACCTAGCTATTCCACTAGGCAACCCTAAACTCCTCACATAGTCCTCGAACAACCCTTAGGAAAATTGCGACATGCTCTCATGAGACACCTCCCTTAGCACGCTGTTATTCTGGGCATGTTTGAACCCTCAAACTCTCCACACTGTCCTTGTTTTGAGGTGGTTAGTACTACAACCTACCACAGTCCCACGCTATCACCTACGACCCACTCAAAACAGGCTTCCCTTACCTTTTTGCTGCCCCAAACAACCCTTCTTCAACTCGGCCTACCTAGCAAGTAACCTCGGCCTCCTTCCAGCAGCTCGATGCCTTGTTTTAGGCCTGCATCTAGGGCACCATAGGTATGTTTAGGACATCGTCTATCTTCTTCTTAACAACGGCTAGGATACCCTTGAGACAACGTAGAGGATAGGGCATCTTTTCATGACTGCGTCCTCAAGGTTAGCACTGCGTAGATCATCTAGGACTGCGTTTAGGGCTTGTAGAGGGCAGCGTGTAGGCCTCCTTCCCTCTTGCCTCTTAGGGCTACTTCCTCCTAGATTTCTCTCACACTAAAACCCAGAACAAGTGGAGAGAAATCAAGAGTGAAGTGTGTGTGAAATGACTCTCAAGTCATCTCCTTTTATACTAAAACGTTGAGCACATGTGGGGGTTATTGGGTTGCTGGACGACCTTTACGAATTGTCCCATAACACAAATAAATTCATAACTCCATGAATACTTATCGGAATCGGATGATCTTTAGATCAATCCTACACCTCTCGATGAGAGGGATCCAAGAAAAATATCAACTGCCATAAATAAGATGACCCACATGGAGTTTGGCCCTAGTTGCCAATTTTACCAAATTTTAAGCACAAAAAAGAAACTAATGACAATTCCAATACTTGTAAGTTATAAAAACCACGATATATGCAATAATTCATAACATCATCTCATATCTATGAAAGTACAACATAACATATTCTATTTTTGTAAGCAAAACATTTAGATACTGAATAAGAAAAGGACTCATGATTCCATAATTAAAATAAAAAATGTCAGCAAGTTCAAAATTCAAATACATGTCATAAATGATAAATGATTGTCTCATAACAACTTGAGTCTCATCACTCATGGACGACCATGCCTAAAATAAGCAGTGTTCCACGGGGATGCGTCTCCCCCCCTGGGGGTCGAGTTTCCTAGCTCCCTTGCACTCCAGGGACTTGGGGACATGAGGGGGTCGTTTCCCCACACTCGCAAAAAATAGGGTATGCAGGGGGACTTGCCAAGGGGTTGTTTCCTCTTGTTGAGGGGTCGTTTCCGAAAAAGAGGGTTGTGGGGGGTCGTGGGGGGTCGTTTCCCCGTTGCCCAAATTTGATTTTTTTAATGATGCTTTTTTAATCATAATTTTAATTTTTTTTTATATATGGGCAAGGGTTTAAGTCTTAGTTTTTTAGTTGTGTTTTGTTGCTTGATACCCTCACTCCATTCGAAACTCGTTGCTGGACGACGCTGCTGCTGGACGCTACCGATACCATCGACACTCACTGCTGGATGCTACCGATACCATCGACACCCGCTGCTGGATGCTACCAATACCATCGACACCCGCTGCTGGATGCTACCAATACCATCGACACCCGTTGCTCGACGCCATAGACACACATTGAACACTGAAAGCCATCACTTCGCTGCTGGATGCCATCACTCAGACAATTGACCTGGAGGCTGGACATGGACGTGGACGTTGGTCGCTGTTGCACCGTGCTGCCTGACCTGTCTAGACTCTAATACCACCGTGACTTGTGGCAACCCCCTTCATTCTTGAACAATGAAGTTTGAACCAGAACTGTGAATTTGATAGTCTAGTTTGCAACCCCCATTCATAGTCTAGTTGTACGTACCCTGTTTTTTTTTCCCACTGCTGTTTTTTTTCCTTTTTTTTTTGTAAATTGTAGTTTTTTAAAATTTTTCTCAGTTCTGTGTTTACTGTGTGCCTGTAGGCTGCGTTTTTTTTTCATTTTTTTTTAAACTTGACTGTGTGTTTTTTCATTTTTTTTTTTTTGTAATTTTTTTTTTTTATTTGTAAATTTTTTTTTTTTTTTTTTTAAATTTTTTAATTTTTTTTTAGTGTTGACTGTATATTAATTTTAATTTTTTTCTTGTAAATCTAAAAAAATAAAATTTAGTGTTCAATGTGTGTGCTATTAGTATTAGTCAGCCTGTATAATGTTTTTAAATTTTTTATTTTCACTACATGCTGCAACCTAAATTTGTCATTCAACTTACAACTATGAGTCAGAGTCAGACTTCTCCTGGGAACAATGGGAATAGTGACAACAACTACAGTGGTAGTGAGCCACATGATGCACAAGAAGAAATTGAAAGCAATGACAGGGGGCAAGAAACCAGAATAGGCATGGTGTAGATTCTGGAGGCCCACCAAGAGAGTTGGAAAAATTTGCAAAGGCGACATTTAATCCTCGAAAACCACTTCTAATCTATGCAACCGGACTGTTGAAAAAGAATCCAAAAGTTGGTGGTGGTTCACGTGATTGGGTCTACAATATTTGTGGGCATCACTTTGTCGGCAGCTATACCAGGGTGAAGCAACACATTTTGGCTATTATATGTAAAGGAGTCAATATGTGTCCTTCAAAGAACCTGAATTCAGCTCAAAGAGAGCAACTTTGGAGGCTAGAAAGGGCAACCACTGGAAAAGGATTGCTTTCTAGCAGACATGTTGATTCACCCACAAATATTCCTCCATCCAGTGCTTTATCAAAAAAGACAAAGGTTTCTACTGGTGCATCTTGTTCTTGTGCAATGGGTGGTACAATGTCTAGGATGTACAACATTCTAGATCGAGATGACACAGATGATGCAATTGGCAAATTTCTTTTGCCAATAGAATTCCCTTCCATGTTGTTCGTTCTCCTTATTACAAGGAAATGGTCCAAGCGATTATGTACCACCACGAGAACATAAGCTACGAATAACAATTTTAGATAGAAAAGTGTCCAAAATTATTGTGCAAAAAGAGAGAATGAGACAAACATGGTTGATGTTTGGTTACTGTATTGTTATGGATGGATGAACTGACATCCGAAAACGCCCACTAATCAACATCATAGTGACATCTTCAGAAGGTCCATTCTTTCTTAAAGCTGTTGACTGTTCTGGAAAGCACAAGGATGCATCTTTCTAATTTGAGCTTCTTCGAGAAACTATAGAGGATGTTGGGTCTGATAGTGTGGTGTAGGTTGTGACAGATGCAACAACAGTTTGTAGATCAACTGGGTTATTGATTTAAAACAGGTATCAACATATTTTTTGGATGCCTTGTTGTGTGCATGCACTCTGTTGTCACACAAAGTGTCTAGGCACTGTGACAACGCTCAGAGTAAGGGTTGTCACTCTTAATCCTTACTCACTCCATTTAGACTCTCTCCTAGACAAGTCAAGGGGGTAGTCCCTAAGGTAAATGGATGAGGATAGCTTGTGAAACACAGGCTCTAGAAGATTTTGATGATGAACAACTTGATGAATCTAAAGCGAGTCTCGATCAATTGAGATAGATAGATTAAAATAAGACACGATCACAAGATAAAAACGACTACAAACCAATGCCTTTAATTTGAATTAACCATAGACTAAATAATAACAAGTCATTCAGAGAAAACTTATAGATGTGGCAAATCGACGGTCATGAACAATTAATGTAAATGCCCAAAATTGCAATATGCAAGAAGTTCTAGATTTAAAATAATTTTCATTTAATGGCCCAGATCTAGAATAATTAATTTTCTCCTATAGCCAATATAACTTAAAATATTTATCACACCTTGACCATAGAAGAATCATGAAAATTTAAAACTTAGCACTTAATACCAGAAACACCAATGAATTTTAAATTAACACTTTAATTATTCCTTAGGCAATTTGAAGAAGTAAAATAAATCAAAGGGTTAATAAATTAAATTTTTAATGGGCCATATGCCACATTAATATTTCTAATGTGAATGCGCAAATCCCTTTAATTTATTTCATTTTTATTTTTTAGATTTTTTTTTTTAAATTTTTAGGGTTTTTAGATTTTTAAAATTTTTAGGATTTTTGAATCATTTTAGAAGTAAAAATAAAAGAAAAAAAATTGAAATCACAAGTTAAAATAAAAATATGTAAACAAATGAAATCAAATAAAAAAAGTCAAAAGATTAAAAATAAAAATCAAACAGAAAATCGAATTTAAACAAAATGAATCTAACTAACCCAAAGAATTAAAAAAAGAAAGTATTAAAATCTAAAATAATGTATATACAACATAAATAAAAAAAATTCGAATGAGAGAAATGAAGGTAACTCTATCACATTAAAACCAAAATGAAAATAAAAAATAAAAAATCGAACTTAAGTCAAATTCAATTAAGAATACACATGCGCTAACCCTAACATACATCTAACATACATAAAAAGAAAACAAATGAAATAAAAAAAATTCGATATGTCTTGCTGTGCAGGTGGACGATGGGAGAGTAGAGAAGGATATGCAGGAGGCAGCACACGGTAGACGCAATGAGAGGAGGCCGAGGGAAGGATTGTGGCCGCGAAAATAGAAGATTGCGGGTTTGCTTGTTGTGTGTATCCAGGCAGCGCTTGGAGTGGGTCGAAAGAGTTGGATGGAGCCGTAGGGAGATGGTGAGATATGGAGGGAGCTTAGGTGAGGAATGGACACAGAGGAGATTAAAGGTGTAGCTATGGACTGTTTGCGGATGGAGAGGATAGGGACGCGAGAGTGAGGCAGCATGCGGAAGCGAAAGGGGATCACATGGAGAGGGAGTTGCAATGCAGGGGTTAGGCAGTGTTTGAGAATTAGATTTGAGGCAGCGCATAGAATGAGCCAGGCCAGGGAAAAAGAGGGACAGAGCAGCAAAAGAGAGGGACTTAGGAGATGCAGTAATAGTTTTTTGCAGAAATGGCAGTGAGAGGGATGCGGATTTGGAGTGAGGACGAATGGAGGGTTAAGAAGAGAGTTGTAGATGGAAAACGTAGAGCTGTGGGCCTCTCCTTAAAAACAAATTTTGAAATTTCTGCCTAAAAAAAATGCAAAAAACCCCAGGTAGCAGACAAAATGGTGGCCCAAGAACCCAAGAGAACACTCTAGAAATCTCTGATTAAAATGTTAAAATATTCTGGTTCAGATTTATTAATGAAACCCTTAAAAAATTTCTCCAGATTTATTATTATTATTTTTTTTGTCAAATTTAAATCCCTGGACTGCAAAAAAGGTTGAATAATATACCTGCAAATTGATGTTGATGAACCCCAGTGATCTAGATCTTACCCTCCAGGGCCTAGATCTAGACTCTATACTGATTTCTCCCTCAGATCTATCGCTGCAAGACAACAATAAAACACCCAAACGATATATACAAAAACCCAGAAAAGCTCAAGTCAAAACCCAAAATAATTACAGGTCTATGCACATGAATGATAGATCTATCAGATCTAGGGAGTGTGAGTCCAACTCTGCTCCCAGATCTGATAATCTAAGGCTCTTAATAGCTAGATTCAACAATTTCGCACATATTTATTTATTATTATTATTAAGTTTAAATGAGGTGCTCAGCTCAAAACCCTTCATGCATCACCCATAAAAAATCTGTTAAATTTAGGTATGTTCTATGCTAGAGCAATTTATTTAAATTTTCACAGTTAGCAATCACATCAGCATTACGATAAACTGCAGATAGAACATAAATACAAAACGCAGAAGACAAGCCAAGACAAGAGGACACAAGATATGGCGCGAGCCAGGGACAAACCCCACAATGTGTGGGGAAACCCTTTGATCAAATCTTCTTTTATCTTCAAAGTTCAGCAGAGAAAGAGAGAGAGAGAGTACATTTACAACAAAAGTCAACACTTTGACTTTCTATATCTATATGAGATCAGTTGAAGACATGTTGCTTCAACTGATTCTCCAAGGTGACTCCTCCTATCATTGTGCTATATCTTGTCTATGTGCTGTAGCTCACTGTGTTACACTGTAATGCACCCATCATCACAATGCTGGTCCTCATGCAGCTGCTGTCCCAGTGTTCATCATTGATGTACATGGTGCCACTGCTGCACCATGGCTACTGTTGTCCCAATGTCCTTGTTGCACTGTGCTTGCTGCTGTCTATGCTTTACTAGTTACATAAACATCATTAATGCAACAACATTTAGGAGCAGACTTCAATGCTTCTTTTACTGTATAACTGAGGCTTATCAAACAATCCTTAAGGCATATGATAAACACCTTCTTTTATCACAACAAACTAGCTGTCCTAAGGACTCCTATAAGTTGCCCATCAAGCTGTCTCAACACATACAAGATACACTTCAGAATATGTGCATTAGCTCACTGTTTGAGAGTAATTAGGCTGCTGCAATTTTGGACTGGTTAGGGCACCTAACCATAGTCCCTAACAACCCTTAAACTAACCTAGAATTGCTTCTTCTTACTGCGGCTGTCCTCCAATAGGGTGCTGCTCTCCACGCTACTCTTTAAGGGCAGTTTCAAGCCCAATGCACAAACCTTTCACCCCAAAAATGACTGCGGCATTCTCTTAACAGAACTGTTCATCCTTCAACAATGCTCTGAGACAGTCCTTTCATTCTCGTCCTTCAAGATCAAGACTACAACCCACAAGACAACACCTCGGCCTCCCTGAAACAGCGTTCCATTCCTCGCTGTCCTATCCTTTGCTTGCTGTGCGTATTAGGGTCTATTTGCTGCAGAATTAGAGCCTCCCTCTGGCTATGAATTAGAGCCTCTTAGATCTGTGGCTAGGTCTTCTTTTGATGTTTCCTTAGCTGTGTCTTTAGGGCTCTTCTAGAATTGCGGCTAGGGCTTCTTTTGCTGCATATGAGGCCTCCTTTACTGCGGTCAGATCTCCTTCAACATCGTACAGCAGCTAGGGCATCATCCAAGGTCAACGTATTCTTCTAAGTGTCTCTCCTTCACCAATAACCCAAGACATGGAGAGGAGGAGATCACTTGAAGAATGTGTTATGCTAATGACTCCAAACCCTCTCTTATTTATACTAAAAGAGGATGATGAATAGACATGACGTTTGGGCTTCTAGAGCCTACATAAGAGCTGGTCGGCTTGATAATAATTCCATAATCAAAATTAATTCATATCTCCATAAATACTTATCGGAACCGGATGATCTTTAGATCAATCCTACACCTCTCAATGAGAGGGATCCAATAAAAATATCAGCTGCCATAAATAAGCTGACCCACATGGAGTTTGGCCCTAGTTGCCAATTTAACACTCTCTCTCAACTAGGGAGAACTCCATCCGGTGATCCATAAGTCCGACTGTACTATCTCGGCCATCAGTGCCCTGCACTGCTCTGCCCAACTCTGCTCAGCTCTGCTCGGCTCTGCTAGCTCTGCACTGCTCAGCTATGCTGGCTCTGCTCAGCTTGCTGGCTTTGCTCTGCTCTGCTCAGCTCTGCTAGCTCTGCACTGCTCAGCTCTGCTCTGCTAGCTCTGCTCGCTTGCCAGCTCTGCTAGCTCTGCTAGCTCAGCACTGCTCGCTCTGCTAGCTCAGCTCTGCTGGCTTTGCTAGCTCTGCTCTGCTCAACTCAGCTCTGCTGAACTATGAAGAAGAAGAATTGATCGAGAATGTCTCATACCATTCTCCACTGACCCGAAGTCAGTCTCAGAGTGCGTACCACTAGTCCCAGACTAGTCTCAACCAACCCGAAGTCAGCGTCATAGTATGTACGATCTCACTAGTCCCAGACCAGTACCGCAGGCTCAGAGAGTGTACTACTGGTCCCAGACTAGTCTCAACCAACT
>APFE031546685.1:302481-323803 GCA_000404065.3 Pinus taeda | reverse complement strand
GAGATTCCCGATCATGAGTCTTAAACTCCTCGGGTTGTTCCAAGCCTGTGGACCTGCTACATGAGGGGAATGGTCCCCTTATAATATTTTCCTTCGGTACATTTCAGACAAGTACCTTCATGCTCCTTTTGAATTTAGGCATCCTAGTCACCATCTGACTCACAGACCTCCGGTGCTGAGTCAATGGACATGGTCCCTAGTGGACTTCCTGCAACTTGATACAATCCTGAACTCAAAAATATCTTTGAAAGATCTATTTTCAAACACGTATCTTTCCATCGATAAGTGCCACCCTGCAACCTTCGACTTCCATTCCTGAGATGGACACCAGGTTCTTTTTGCGATCAGGTACATAAAAGAGATATAGGGTTTCTTGCTTTCGTGGAAGAGTCGACCATTTCCTTGATGACCTGCATTACCAGTCATTCCTTTAATCGTTGAAGATGTCCTAGGAATGATTGTTATCTTCATCAAGAGATGTGTCCCTGCCATTTGGACACTCCTTCGCATAACGGTCGAACTTATTTCAACAAGCATCTGCCTTTCCTTCTCCTTAGACCGAACTTCCAATGAAGGGATCATTAGATGGCATCTGAAACTCTGCTGCGCCATTCTGATAACATCTCTGCTTTGATTCACCCAGGTGAATTATGGGGAACCCATTGTCCTTCTGTCTGTCCCAACTGCCTTGGTGATTGCCTTCACTCCTGCTTGGCCATTGTGTCACCTCACTGATACATGTTAATTTAGGTATGTTCTATGCTAGAGCATTATTAAATTTTCACGTTAGAATCACATCAGCATTACGATAAACTGCAGATAGAACATAAATACAAAACGCAGAAGACAAGCCAAGACAAGAGGACACAAGATATGGCGCGAGCCAGGGACAAACCCCACAATGTGTGGGGAAACCCTTTGATCAAATCTTCTTTTATCTTCAAAGTTCAGCAGAGAAAGAGAGAGAGAGAGTACATTTACAACAGAAGTCAACACTTTGACTTTCTATATCTATATGAGATTAGTTGAAGACATGTTGCTTCAACTGATTCTCCAAGGTGAGTCCTTCTCCTATCATTGTGCTGTATCTTGTCTATGTGCTGTAGCTCACCGTGTTACACTGTAATGCACCCATCATCACAATGCTGGTCCTCATGCAGCTGCTGTCCCAGTGTTCATCATTGATGTACATGGTGCCACTGCTGCACCATGGCTACTGCTGTCCCAATGTCCTTGTTGCACTGTGCTTGCTGCTGTCTATGCTTTACTAGTTACATAAACATCATTAATGCAACAACATTTAGGAGCAGACTTCAATGCTTCTTTTACTGTATAACTGAGGCTTATCAAACAGTCCTTAAGGCATATGATAAACACCTTCTTTTATCACAACAAACTAGCTGTCCTAAGGACTCCTATAAGTTGCCCATCAAGCTGTCTCAACACATACAAGATACACTTCAGAATATGTGCATTAGCTCACTGTTTGAGAGTAATTAGGCTGCTGCAATTTTGGACTGGTTAGGGCACCTAACCATAGTCCCTAACAACCCTTAAACTAACCTAGAATTGCTTCTTCTTACTGCGGCTGTCCTCCAATAGGGTGCTGCTCTCCACGCTACTCTTTAAGGGCAGTTTCAAGCCCAATGCACAAACCTTTCACCCCAAAAATGACTGCGGCATTCTCTTAACAGAACTGTTCATCCTTCAACAATGCTCTGAGACAGTCCTTTCATTCTCGTCCTTCAAGATCAAGACTACAACCCACAAGACAACACCTCGGCCTCCCTGAAACAGCGTTCCATTCCTCGCTGTCCTATCCTTTGCTTGCTGTGCGTATTAGGGTCTATTTGCTGCAGAATTAGAGCCTCCCTCTGGCTATGAATTAGAGCCTCTTAGATCTGTGGCTAGGTCTTCTTTTGATGTTTCCTTAGCTGTGTCTTTAGGGCTCTTCTAGAATTGTGGCTAGGGCTTCTTTTGCTGCATATGAGGCCTCCTTTACTGCGGTCAGGTCTCCTTCAACATCGTACAGCAGCTAGGGCATCATCCAAGGTCAACGTATTCTTCTAAGTGTCTCTCCTTCACCAATAACCCAAGACGTGGAGAGGAGGAGATCACTTGAAGAATGTGTTATGCTAATGACTCCAAACCCTCTCTTATTTATACTAAAAGAGGATGATGAATAGACATGACGTTTGGGCTTCTAGAGCCTACATAAGAGCTGGTCGGCTTGATAATAATTCCATAATCAAAAATTAATTCATATCTCCATAAATACTTATTGGAACCGGATGATCTTTAGATCAATCCTACACCTCTCAATGAGAGGGATCCAATAAAAATATCAGCTGCCATAAATAAGCTGACCCACATGGAGTTTGGCCCTAGTTGCCAATTTAACAAAATCTTATGATAAGCCTGGGATCAAATTAAGCTGGGATCTTCAGAAAACATAGATCGAGAGTTGGTTGGTCCAATTGAAAACTTCCCCGAACACCCGATGATCTAAAAGTCAAGACTTCTCTACAAAACTCAATTCAACCATCAAAATAGAGTGAGAAAATGATAATAAAATTCAGATAAATAGAGATACCTGCTATTACATTCAAATTTAAGTTATCACTTAAAACCCAACGACTGAGCAAGTCACCTGTACTCAAATCATTCTTCAGAAGCTATTATCAATGGTAAAAAGAAATTATGCATGAAAACATTACATCTTACAATATTTCCATGAAGAGTAACACCGACAAAAATTAACCCCAAAGTCTTTCTTTATTATCCAAAAAAACGATTACACTAGAGCTTTTCGCTTAGCACATGATCAAAAGATCGGACGATTCAACTGACAAATGACTTCGTATTTAAAGATAAATCTTCGAACGACTAGTTCGAGTGATCCTCATCAAAGCAATCTCGACAGTTGATGAGGATCAAAATTTCTTTTAATCTCATCCGTCGAAATTTTAAATTCTTGAAGAAATTCAAAATTTTCAATTAAATGCATTTTAATTAAATCAAAAATTAAAATTTTGAATTAATTTCCTCAAAATTTGACTTTGACTTAACCCAAAGGATCAAAGGCTTAAAATTTATCAAAATAATTAATTTACATTAATCCTTGGACCTCTTAAAATTTAATTTTTAAGGACCGATGAATTTTGCCTTCGGAAAATTTAAATTTACTTAGGACCTAGAATTAATTAAATTTCTGGCTCAGGAATTTATTTAATTAACCTATGAGGGGATAAATTATTTTTCCAACCCTCAAGATACTTTACATCATGATTTTCATATTTTTTACATCTCAAGGGGGAAAACCCGTCTGTAATAGGCCCTCACAGACTACCTATTTTTGCGACACAAATATAATCCAACAAACCAAGCAATTTGTAATAAATAACCCAACCAAATAGTTAGGATTTTTCCCAAATCACTTTTACATAGACTCGATTTATAACACTAGGAGTCGCCTAAGATCTCAGTGACAAAAGACATTCCGACTTTGGGGTAAGACTGAAGGAAAACTCTGCCAACCATTCGAGAATGGATTGGTGAGAAAAAAAGCCTCCCGGAATGTAGATTGTCACTAGAAAAGTAGGGTTACCTAGGCAATTACATACATGACACGGATCTGTTGAGATTATTTACATTATACACATGCAGAAAGAGTCTATATATCATCTTGTAAGTGAAACTGATGATGATAGCTGTATGGCATGGACACATCGATCAGGTGCTATCCCTTTTGCGAAGAAAGGGGTGTACTGCTATGGGTTGTTGACAGGTAGTGGTCAACATCTGGCTCTACTTGGGGACACGTTGCTGCACTGGAGGAATGTGAGAATCCAAAATCTGTATCCATGCAACACACAACATAAGTAGCGTCCATCCAAAAATCATCATATAACGTTAAGCACAGGAAAGATATAAGCTCTTCATTTATTAACTATCCTAATAACATGGAAAACATAAATCTAACTACAAAATGAAATACTGAAATAACAGGGCATAAGGTTAGAAATACAATACAAAGATGCCCCATGGCATCAATTGCGTTCAATATAGTGCATACTGAGTATTTGCCTGCTTTCAGGAAAATTTGTCGGCTGTTTCTCAGATGTGCCATGTCCAATTCTGCACATGGTAGGATTTTTTCCTATCTGAAAATCAAGCTGCTCGTGGTCATCTGATGCATCAAATCGCTCTTTCATTCTCTTTCTCTTGTGTTTTTTCTTTGTGGCAGGCTGTATCACTGATGATGTGGAACATTCTGCTTCAAAAATCTTAGATGAAGTATGTAGGATATGCATGACATGTCTTTCTTCATTCTGCATCTGATTCTTATCAATTTCTATTTTATCCAGGTCACCTTTAATTAGCCACTTTTCAATGGAACAAATGACCTCCTCATAATAAGATGGAGCTTGCTGTAATAAACAAGGAGGCTTATGATCTGTCGACATTTCCTTGTTTCTTTCATCTTTTGACTGATGTTGAAATTTATGTACCTGTACTGTTATGACCTCCATCTGGTTAGAGTGTTCAATCTTCATAGCACTGACTTCCTTGGCATGGTTTTCCTCCATGGTCAATAACCTATTATGAAGACATATCTGACCAACTTCCATATCTTTTATTACTTTGTCATTATCTGTCTTTATGGTCATCAAGCAATTTTGCATAGAGCTCATTTCTCTATCATGATCTGCTTTCATGGCCTCCATCATTGTGTTATGATTTACTTGAATAGTACTCATTTCTCTGTCATGATTAGCTTCATGGTTTCCATTTCCTGAGCACACTTTTCTACTATGGTGGCTACGTGATCAGAGTGTTTAATTTTCATGATTTCCATCTCCTTATCACATTTTTCCAGGTGGGTGCACAATGTTCTCATATCCTTGACGTAATCAGTTATAAATTTTTCTTGATTAAGCTTCATATTTTTTACCAGCTGCGTTTGACTGAACTGCATGTCTTTAACCAACTGCTTTAGTTCTTCTATAAGATGCTTATCATTCTCCCTTTCACTGTCGACATTGATTTGATAACTTGTTCCTGCTTTTCCACTATCATGGATTCGTCTTGCAATGATACGAGTGGATGGCACATTCTGATATGGAGAACTGTCTTGAAATCTTTCATTGACAGCTGGATCCTTTACAAGATCACTCTCATTCTGTTGCATAATGTTAGGGACACAAGGCGAGCTACCTTGATTAACATATCTATAAAAGCATTGATGATGTCTTGTAAAGAAGCGAAAGAATCTTCAGGACAATTATGAAACCAATTCAAAGCATCACCCTCTAAAGAAAAGGCAAATAGACGCTTTTTGACATCTTCATGTTTATATTGGGGAGAACTACAATATTTGATTATTGTATGAGTAACCCTGCATAGATGCTTTCTAACAATGATTGAATCACCACCCGAGAACAAAGATAATTTATGAATAGCCTCTTTTGGCATATCATGGAGAAAATCAGTAAAATGACAAGGGGTAAGCAAATCATCCATGATGACTTGCTTGAAGGGATAAGGAGGGACCAAATGGAAGCTAGAGAGGGACCCTTGCTCAAGGAAAATCAAGAGATCCACAAGAAGCGAGTTTCTAGTAGTAATTCTTGTAAGAAATGAAAGAAGTGGAGTCGCCACTTGAACATGAATCTAGCTGTAGGATCCAAAAGGCAAAAACCACTGGATATAAGGGAGGGCTTCTTGTCTGAGAAATAATAAATGAAAGAAGTGGAGTCGCCACCCAAACAAGTAACGAACCGAAATGTCTAGGTGCTAAAAGTGCAGATGAAACGATTAATGAGATGATGAAAGATAGGGTGATGAAAAGATCAAATGACAGCAGGAAATGTTGTGCCGCTTAACAGGCTAATAAATGGTGGAAATGATGAGATGATTAAAATGATGTCGAGCAAACCAAGGATAGAAAAACTCTATCCCCGACACCGACGCAAAAATGTTGTCGTTGCCAGCTCAAATGAAAAGATGAGAAATCAGAAGAATGATGAGGAAATGTCGTTGAAACGCTGAGAATAAAATGTCCCTGGCAACGATGCCAAAAAATGTTGTCGTACAAAGTGTATAGGCATCGCGAAAACACTCAGAGTAAGGGCTGTCACTTTTAATGCTTACTCACTCCGTTTAGACTCTCTCTTAAACAAGTCAAGGGGGGTAGTCCCTAAGGTAAATGGATGAGGATAGCTTGTGAAACACAGGCTCTAGGAGATTTTGATGATGAACAACTTCATGAATCTAAAGCGAGTCTCAGTCAATTGAGATAGATAGATTAAAATAAGAAACGATCACAAGATAAAAACGACTACAGACCAGTGCCTTTAATTCGGATTAACCATAGACTAAATAATACCAAGTCATATAGAGAAAACTTGTAGATGTGGCAAATCGACGATCATGAACAGTTAATGTAAATGCTCAAAACTGCAATATGCAAGAGGTTCTAGATTTAAAATAATATTCAATTAATGGCCCAGATCTAGAATAATTAATTTTCTCTTATAGCCAAATATAAATAAAAAAATTAATGGCACCCTGACCATAGAAGAATCATGAAAATTTAAAACTTAGCACTTAATACTAGAAACACCAAGGAATTTTAGATTAACACTTTAATTATTCCTTAGGCAATTTGAAGAAGGAAAATAAATCAAAGGGTTAATAAATTAAAATTTTAATGGGCCATAGACCACATTAAAATTTCTAATGTGAATGCACAAATCCCTTTAATTGATTTCATTTTTAATTTATAGATTTTTAAATTTTTTTTTAGGATTTTTGAATTTTTGAATTTTTAGGATTTTTTAGATTGTTTTAATTTTTAGGATTTTGAATATTTTTAGAAAAAAAAAAAGAAAAAAATTGAAATCACAAGTTAAAATAAAAAAATGTAAAAAAAATGAAATCAAATAAAAAGAAGTCAAAAGATTAAAAATAAAAATCAAAATAGAAAATTGAATTTAAACAAAATGAATCTAACTAACCCAAAGAATTAAAAAAGGAAAGTATTAGAATCTAAATTAATGTATATACAACGTAAATAATTTTTTTTTTTTTTTTTTGAATGAGAGAAATGAAGCTAACTCTATCACATGAAAACCAAAACAAAAATAAAAAATAAAAAATCGAACTTAAGTCAAATTCAATTAAGAATACATATGTGCTAACCCTAACATACATCTAACATACATAAAAAGAAAACAAATGAAATAAAAAAAAGTCGATATGTCTTGCTGTGCAGGTTGACGGCGGGAGAGCAGAGAAGGATACGCAGGAGGCAGCACATAGTAGACGCAACGAGAGGAGGCCAAGGGAAGGATCGTGGTCACGGAAATAGAAGATTGCGGGTTTGCTTGTTGTGTGTATCCAGGCAGCGCTTGGAGTGGTTCGAAAGAGTTGGACGGAGCCGCAGGGAGATGGTGAGATATGTAGGGAGCTTAGGTGAGGAATGGACGCGGAGGAGATTGAAGGTGCAGCTATGGACTGTTCGCTGATGGAGAGGATAGGGATGTGGGAGTGAGGCAACATGTGGAAGGGAAAGGGGATCACGCGGAGAGGGAGCTGCAATGCAGGGGTTAGGCAGTGTTTGAGAATTAGATTTGAGGCAGCGAATAGAATGAGTTGGGCCAGGGAAAAAGAGGGACGAAGCAGCAAAGGAGAGGGACGTAGGAGATGCGGTAATAGGTTTTTGCAGAAATGGCATGAGAAGGACGCGGATCTGGAGGAACGAGGATGAATGGAGGGTTAAGAAGAGAGTTGTAGATGGAAAATGTAGAGCTGTGGGCCTCTCCTTAAAAACAAAATTTGAAATTCCTGTCTAGAAAAAATGCAAAAAACCCTAGGTAGCAGACAAAATGGTGGCCCAAGAACCCAAGAGAACACTCCATAAATCTCTGATTTAAATGTTAAAATATTCTGGTTCAGATTTATTAATGAAACCCTTAAAAAATTTCTCCAGATTTATTACTATTATTATTATTTTGTTAAATTTAAACCCCTGGACTGCAAAAAAGGTTGAATAATATACCTGCAAAATGATGTTGATGAACCCCAGAGATCTAGATCTTACCCTCTAGGGCCTAGATTTGGACTCTATATAGATTTCTCTCTCAGATCTGTAGCTACAAGACAACAATAAAACACCCAAATGATATATACAAAAACCCAGAAAACCCCAAGTCAGAAAACCAAAAATAATTACAGGCCTATGCACATGAATGACAGATCTATCAGATCTAGGGAGTGTGAGTCCAACTCCGCTCCCAGATTTGATAATTTGAGGCTCTTAACAGCTAGATTCAACAATTTCACACATAAACAATTTATTTATTTATTTATTTTTTTATGTTTAAAGGAGGTGCTGAGCTCAAAACCCTTGATGTATCACTCATAAAAAATCTTATGATAATCCTGGGATCAAATTAAGCTGAGCTCTTCAGAAAACACGGATCGAGAGTTGGCTAGTCCAACTGAAAAGTTCCCCAGATGCCCAATGATCTAAAAATCAAGACTTTCCTAAAACTCAATTTGGCCTTCAAAATAGAGCGAGAAAATGATAATAAAATTAAGATAAATAGAGATACCTGCTATTGCATTCAAATTTAATTATCACTTAAACCCTAGTGACTGAGCAAGATACCTGTACTCAAATCACTCTTCAGAAGCTATTGTCAATGGAAAAAAGAAGTTACACATGAAAACAATACATCTTACAGTATTTCCATGAAGAGTAACACTGACGAAAATTAACTCCAAAGTCTTTCTTTATTATCCAAAAAAAAGATTACACGAGAGCTTTTTGCTTAGCACACGATCAAAAGATCGGATGATTCAACTGAAAAATGACTTCCTATTTAAAGATAAATCCTCCAACTGCTAGTTCGAGTGGTCCTCATCAAAGCAATCTCGACCGTTGATGAGGATCAAAATTTCTTTTAATCTCATCCGTCGAAATTTTAAATTCTCGAGGAAATTCGAATTTTTCAATTAAATGCATTTTAATTAATTCAAAAATTAAAATTTTGAATTAATTTCCTCAAAATTTTGACTTTGACTTAACCCCTGGGATCAAAGGCTTAAAATTAAAATTTATCAAAATAATTAATTTACCTTAGTCCCTGGACGTCTTAAAATTTAATTTGTAAGGATTGACAAATTTTGCCTTCGAAGAATTTAAATTTACCAAGGACTTAGAATAAATTAAATTTCTGGCTTAGGATTTTAATTAAATTTTGGTCAGAAAATTTAAAATTAACCTATGAGGGGATAAATTATTTTTCCAACCCTCAAGACACTTTACATCATGATTTTCATATTTTTTACATCTCGGGGCAGAGACTAGCTGGGCATTACGTTGAGGCTTGAGCAAAACTATGCTCGTTTATTTTTTGATATGTTGATGTTCTTATGTTATTCTGACTCTATAAAATTTTGACTCTTGATGTATCAGACTTGACTTTTATAATTCTATAAAATTTTGACTCTTGATTTATTAGACTTGACTTTTATAATTTTATGTCAATATTCAGTATTCCATGTTCATAGTAGGAAGTGGAACATGAATATGGTTTAATAAATTAATCATAATGTATGATGTATGTTTATAAATTAGAATTTTAAATTTATATGATAATGATATTCATGTTAATGATCATGCTTTGCAGCTTTTAAGTTTTTGTTTTAAATTTGTTTTAGTGATATGATTCATCGATTTATAAATTATATTTTATACTTATAAGTTTTTAAGACCTTGATGTCCCCCCACGTTTCCTAAAAATTGGTGGGGAGATTTTGCATAGGTCGCTCCCGTGTATCCTTGCTCCCTCGCGTCTTCGTCGCAGAACCTTGGTGGAACATTGAAAATAAGCTTTCGTGGAGCTAGTGGTAACATTAGAAGACTGAAGCAACTGTGAGGCGGGTGTATTTGGAGTCTCCATTTGAGATGACAAACTAGAGAGATCCTAAGTCTCTTCATCAAGCCAACTCAAATCAGGGGCCTCCTCCTCGACAACCCAATCAGACTCTAAATCAATAGTATCCAGTAAAATTGGATCTGTATCCTTTGGTTGCACTTGTTTTGTGAACATTCGAAGGTTGTAGTAGATGAAAACCAACTTCTCCAACCTCTCATTCTCTAACCTGTTTCTCTTTTTGCTGTGGATGTGCTCAAACACTGACCAATTGTGCTCACAAGAAGAAGCACTGCAGGGTTGACTCAGACCTCTAATGGCGAATTCTTGTAATTGTGGTGCCTCAGTGCCACAATCTCTCCACCAATGAGTTGTAAGAAAATAACAACAAAGATTATCAGTTTGTAATGCCAAACATATAAAAGAGAACTAGCAAAATTACAAGCTAAGTTCTAACAATTTGCACTTACAAGGCATTTTATTGTCCTTGAGATGTTGGCTTGAGTTGAATCCAAACATGCCAGATGCTTCCTTGTACATCTCTTGTTGTATGTTGATTTTGTCTTGAATATCTAGATTCGGGAACATTTTCTCAATGCATATCATGACACCTCTCATCACCTCGGGATCTCTTTGAATGCTAGACCCCTCATTATAGAATAAGCTCGGATTGAGATATGCTCATGCTGCATGCAATGGTGAATGTAGTTGCTTGTCCCACCTGGAATCAATAATTTTCCATATAGGGAGATATTTAGATTCATTTCCCGTATAGAAAGTCTTGATGGCCTCTTTGGCCTTATCCATGCCCTCATACATATATCCCATTGCAGGTTTCTCTCCATCCATCAATCTCAAGACTTTCACAAGGGGCTCAGTGAAGCTGACAATCTCAGTCACTTTGTCCCACAAACTATCAGCAAAGAGAGATATTTTCACAAACATTGCTTCCGGTTTTGTGCTATCTTTCTAGAATACCGATTGCTGGCTACAAAACATTCTTCTCAAAGCTTGGTACTCATACAAAAGGCTTTGGAGGGAAAGAAAGTTTGTAGCAAACCGTGTGACCGTTGGGCGACTAAGCTCATCCTGTGTGAATTTTCTCATAAGGTTCAACACCCTAGCAAGATTATAAATATACTTGGTAATATGCTTGCATTCTTGCACAACGTCTTGCACGCACTCCAACTTCCCAATGTCTTCTAGCATCAAGTCTATGCAATGGGCAGCGCATGGAGTCCAAAAAATGGTGGGATATTTTGCACAAAGCAACCTTCCAGCTGCCACATAATTTGCTAAATTGTCCGTGATTACTTGGACAACATTTGCAACCCCAAATTCCTCCACAACATCCGCCAACAATGACAAAAGCAAATGTGCATCTTTTACATTTGGAGATGCATCAATGGATTTTAGGAACATGGTTCGTTTAGGGCAAGCTACAAGAAAATTTATTATTGTTCTACCCCTCTGATCTGTCCACCCATCAGACATAAGTGTACAACCTGTAAATTTCCATGAGCTTTTAATGCTCCCCAATTGTTCCTTGACACACTCAAGCTCCTCATCTAGCTGTTTCCCCCTAAGTGCATTATAAGATGGGGCTTTGTATCCAGGGCCAACACATGCAATGGCATCCACCATTGGCTGATAAATAAGACTTTGCATAGTTGAATGAAAGACTGTTATGGTTCCAAAACCTCCTCACTGCCATATCTGCCTCCTTCCTCTTCTTATCATTGAAACTGTCCAAGGTTGGTTGAGATCCTGGAGTTGTACGAGGATTGAAGAAAGAAGAGGTTATACTCCTATTTTCCGTAGCAGTTGAAGAGGAGTTACCAATACTTGAACTTTGAAACCGTGTTTCACTCTAAGATGAAGATCTACCTATTCCAACAATATCATCCTTCCTCCTTGCCTTCTTAGAAATTGCTTCTTTAATGGATTCCAAAGCAGCTACCATTTCAATAGTGACTTCATCAAGGCACCTTTGACAACATCCCACACCATGCCCAGGAATTTTGGCTAGGTGGTATTTTAGCGTGTTTATGCCTGCATGCATTGTGGCATTGCAATAATTGCAGTTGATATTGTGGTCATTACCAGGAATGATTCATTGACCATGTGCCCATGTTGGATCACAAGATTGTTTGAAACACTTTGGTGGCATGGTGATTCCCAAACAAATTTTTTTTTGCAAACATAAAAAAAATTAAAAACAAAAGAAAACAAAAATGAATACATGGAAAACACTCTAACTAGGTTCATGAAGCTTACCTGAAGCTTACTTTGATCCGATGAAGCCTCCTTTAGCCTCCTCCAACAGCTCCTTCACGCTCCTTTAGCTTCACTCTCAAGTTTCAACACACACAAATTAGCCAAACACTCAAATGACAAGTGAATGAGAAATGGAAGGGAGGGAGGTGCTTATAAAGTTTTTTCTTCCCTCCAATTTCCCTTTTCCTCCACCTCATTTCCAAAAATGAAAAAAAAAAATTTCGAATTTTTGTACAGATTGTGGATTTTGATGCCTGGAGGGTCTTATAGGGGTCCGATGAGGGTTTAATGGGCTATTTGCAGGTTTGATGCGGGTAGCTGGGTCTTATACAAAACTCGTCGGGTAAGGGTCTAGACCGCAGGTTCTATGTAGGTGACCTGGCCCAGCATAGTACCCGTTCTTACCCGCGGGTTTTATGAGGGTCGTGCTTCACTAGTGGAGCCGTTTGTTGGAACTTGTTATGAATATAATTTAAATAAAAATATTAAAAATGTAAATAATAATAAACATAAATAATGATTAATTAACTAGTAGTTAATAATGAAGAAGCATGTCTCTAAGGACATGTCTGTACGTGAAAGGGCACCTATCTAAGGTATATAAGTAGGCCCCCACTTTCAATTGTATCATCATTCTCATTCATACATTTTAATATATATTCTTGTATCTTCAATGGAGATCTTCATATTCGAAGTCTTCTGAGTACTTAACTTTTGAGTATACAAACCTTGTTTGTTACATTGGTATACGCGTTACATTGGTATCAGAGCCTATACGAACTTTGTTCGTTACATTGTTATCATAGCGTATACAAACTTTGTTCGTTACATTGGTATCAAAGCCACGTTCTCCGATTTTGGCTTTTGGCCATCGGTATTCATCAACCTTGTTGCTATTGAAGTGTTTCGCTACAACATCGTCACCACAGAAGTTGCAGACATCTTTTGGAGCTTCTCCAATTCGCTAGTTGGCCTTTGGCCATAAAAGAAAGAAAAATGAAAAAAAAGATAAAGTTTATAAAAATAAAAAAATAAAAAAGGAATATAGATTATATATTAGAAAAAAAGATTAAAAATCAGGATAAAAAAAATAAAATGAAAATAGAATTTATAAATTATAAACAAATTATATTACAAAAATATATATAAAAGTTTTACATCAATAAAAAAACAAAAAACAACAACGTACCTAGCTCATGGAACATAACAACCGTTAGAGCCAATGTTTGTAGCCGCCTAAAAAGTTATGGTCGTGATACCCTCGCTGATCGACCCTCCACAGATTGCAACAGCAAACTACGGCTGCCAGCTGAAAATCAACCCAAAGAACCTTAAAGGTTTTATAAAAAATTATTCGAAAAAAACGGTGGTGATATATACTATGAACTTTTATTAAGTAGTTGATATATATCCAAGTGCCTAGTTATAAAATTTAAGGAGTTTTTATATTAAAAAAATTAAATAAATATTAAGAAAGGAATAAGGGAAATTTATATATATATATGTAGGAAAAAGAATTTGAGCCCCTTTTAAAAGAGAAGATTATCAAGGATTCATTGCCAAGGTTGAAGGATAAATAAGTTTAAGGGTTATAAAAAAAGCAGGGTTACTTTTAATCCTAAGTTCATTTCCAATAAACAAAAGGAGTCTAATTCGAAAATGAATGAAGAAACTATGGATTCCATACATAGTTCTACGTTTTGGACCAAATGTCCATTTTGTCGAATAGAATATTAGTATTCATCGATTTTTAAAAATCGCACAATATTTTGTCCAACATGTAGGAAATTGTTTATTTTGGAAGAATATCAAGGTAATCCGCATACACAAATTAAAAGATTAAAAGAATAACTCATAGAACTCCAACAAAAAAATAGGCATCAAAAAAGAAATATAAAGATCTCGAAGCTCAATGTTACGAAACATCAATGGAAAATAACAAAGAACTTTTGCGTCTAAGGGACCATAGTAAAAAATTACTTACAAAGGTCAAGAATGACAAGGCTACAAAACAAAAATTAGAACAAGATAAGGAATTTCTCGAGAGAGAGTTCAATGAGAGTCTATCAGAGAAGGAAGACAAAAATTTGCGCTTAAAAGACCTTATTCAAAGGTTTAAAAAATGAAAATGTTGAATATCAAAACATTGAAAATAAGGTTGATGAATCAGAAATTGAAGAACTCTTATGTCTTAGAAATCATAATGAAAGTCTACCCTAAAAAATGCCATAATGAAGAGTAGGACCCTCAAAAGTGATGGACGAGGGGTTGGCCCCTTGTTCTCTACACAATAAACATGTGGTGCTCCCAATGGGTTTGGGGGCTCAATAATAACCTCATGGGTCTCCAAATGAGTTGAAGATACTTGTAGATCGTCTGCAAGGGCTCTGATGATGGTGTAGGGGATGCCACATCATCCTACAAGCCTTGGGTCAGCTGCCAAGTGCATGGTACATCTGTGGGGCTGGCTGGGCAAAGGTGAACCAAGTGCATCTTCCTCGTCCAATGGGAGTATGTCGAGCATCTTTGTCCATCCTCAGGGATCCATGGAGTGCTGTCTACTACTGTGGAGGTCCATGGCTCTCAACACACACCCCACATGTGCCAATGTGGCCCTATGGAGGATTAGGACCCTACATAGGGAGACCAAACCCAAGATGGAGATCATCCGCAATCCTACATAAAGCCTTCCAATACAAGTCATTAGAGAAATCAAGTAAATGATCTTACCAGCCATGGACTGTAGGGAAAGACTTCATAATGTCATACCCTTCCATAATGTTCTTCTGGATGTGCCAATGTCTCCTAGCTTCGAATGGGGTTAACCAAATATCCTATTAGGTGGTTTCTACTTCTAAAGGGGATAATTTGTTCAAGGTACATTTGCTATTTGTCATTGGAAGATTAATTTTATTTAAAAATGAATTCTAATTGAAGAAAGATCTGTGCTAAGTGATTATACTAAGCATAGAATAATGGAAAATTAATAGTGGCCATGTATAGTTTTATCAGGGCTGTGATCTCACTAGCAACACAGATGAGATGGCAGATCTACCAGATGGATGTCAAGACAACTTTCCTCAATGGCTAGTTGCATGAGGATGTGTACATTGAACAACCAGAGGGCTTTGTAGCACACAACAATGAGACCCACATGTGCAGACTGAAGAGAGCTTTGTACAGGCTCAAGCAAGCTCTTGGGGCATGGTATGAGCACATAGATAGATACTTGTTGGGGACGAGCTTCGTGAAGAGTGGGGTAGATGCAAATCTCAATTGCTTCATGGTTGGAGGTGAGGTACTCATTCTTGTCCTATAAGTGGATGACTTGTTCTTGACAAGTTCATTGGGGCGCATAAAGGAATGCAAGAGGGACCTTGCGATAGAGTTCAAGATGAAGGACTTGTGGGTTTCACGCTACTTTCTAAGCATGGAGATGTGGTAGACAAATGGGGAGATTTTCCTTGTTCAAGGGGAATATTGCATCGAGATCTTGAGGAGGTTCAGGATGAAAGATTGGAGAGCCATGTCTACACCCATGGTAACCAATTGGAGGAAGGTAGATACATCTAAGGAGAAGGATGTAGACCCTGCGATCTATAGGCAATTGATTGGCTCTCTTATGTATTTGGTCAACATCAGGCCATATATATCATTTGTGGTAAACTCTCTTAGTTAGTTTAGGTTGAATTGAAGAGGGTGCACTAGACAACAAGAAAGCATGTGTTGCAATATTTGCGAGGTACAATCAAGCATGGGATTAGATACATTGAAGGTGATGGTATTAGGTTGATGGGCTATATTGATGTTGACTGGGCAGGTAGTACAGTGGATAGGAAAAGCACATCAGGATGTTGCTTCAACATGGGATCGAGAGTTGTCTCTTGGTACATTAGGAATCAGAACTTCGTGGCACTGAGCTCTATAGAAGCATAGTGCATAGCAGCTAGCATGGTGACAAGTGAGGCCATTTGCTTGTTTAAGCTGTTAATAACCTTGTTTAGTTAGAGGTTTGAGATGACAGTGATACACTGCGATAATCAACGTTGCATCAAGCTATCTGAGAATTCAGTGTTTCATGACAGGTCTAAGCATATAGACATCAAGTATCATTTCATCAGGGATTGTGTACAGTGCGGGATAGTTCAACTACAGTATATACCTACAGATCAACAGGTAGCAGAAATTTTGACAAAGACAAGATTCATCTTTTTGAGAGATAAGTGGGGTGTTTTGTAGAAACCTTTCTCACTAAGAGGGAGTGTTAGTTTGTGTAGCTCGGAGAAGTGTTCTAGTCTTATGTGGTGTTTATGAGGCTAGGAACACAAGTGTTTTAATTATCTCCAAACCTAGTTATTTGATAAAGAGAAAATGTCTTAATTAGATTTAATTAACTAGTTCTAAATATTTTCCTAAGTCTAACTTAGGGAAATGGGTTAATTAGTCAGTATCAATTAAGACAAGTCGATTTCTCTCTAGTGACTGCTAGAAAAGTGACTTGATGTGTTCAAGATGATCTTAACCATCGATTATGATTAGATCGTGGCCGTTGATTCATCAATGAGAGCTTATTAGAGGAAATCGACGGGGCTCTTGGAGACACAATTTGATTGAGCAAGGGCACACTGATAGTGTGGGAAACCAACGAGGGTTCAACAATGATTGAGAAGATTTGCTAGAGGTGATATCTTCATAGTGATTTCTAATTTCTCAGTGACAACGGGAGATCAAATTATTTTGCAAAGACTGAGTTTCTCTGGGTGGCGCGAATTGATTGAGAGACGCTGATTTGCTAGAGAGAGGTCAACTTGCTAGAGGAAGAGAGAATTTGCCAAAGTGATCGATTTGCAAAGGATAAAAGCCGAGTTTGCCAAAGAGATCGATTTTCCAATGGATCACGAATTATTTTGCTAGGGAGTGCGAGTTGCAAGTGGATTCTTGAGGCCATATGTGTGGGTCAATTCTGGACCATACAGGAGGGCTGAATTGATTAAGAGGAGCCAAATAGCTTCCAGAGGTCAAAGTTGCTTGCAGAAGTGAAGAAAATAATTTGTTGGTGCTTTGCTAATTTATGGCAAGCAGTTTATGTATTATTTCAATTACAGATTTGCTGACGATTAATAAAACCCTCATTTGTAGAACTGGTTTGCCCCATCTTGGGGTTTTTCCATGGATAATTTGTCTAAAAGTATTGGTGTCCATTTTATGTGTGTGATTTTCTTAGTTCCTATGGTTTAATTTAATTTGTGAAATTTGCAGTTGTGTTTTATTTAATATTCACAGTAAATTGATTTGTTGGGACAAATAATTTAAAAGATAGGAGAATAATTACGAGATTAACTTCTATCGAATTTTCACATGTTTATGCTCTCTGGAATAGTGAATAGGATCTCTGTTTTACGTTGAATGGATGCCTTGCACTTATATTATTTAGAAATTTGCATTTCTAGCATTGCATAGTGACCAGGGACCTCAATATTTCATCATAAACTACGCTTGATTTGATTTTATGCATTTGGATATTGTTCTAAATTTCTGTTTTACCTCACGTGCATTTCTAGCACTTGATATAGTTCAAAAGTTTTCATTTTCAAGATTGTATAAGAGCCTTAGACTTCACCTTTTAGATCGCATATTAGGATCATGTTGTATTTAATGTTCTGAATTTTTTTTAGAATTGCAGTATTATATTTCTGCATTTGGATTCATATGAAACACACAAAACTAATTTCTGCATTCCATTATTGAACACTGCGTTTTCACTCCACATTTTTGCACCAAGAGGTGCTCTCCAACCCAGTGTGGAAGAGATGTTGTAATGTCCAGTCGTATCCTGTCCAGTAAACATTTTGACTCTGTCAAATTACATAAAAATAAAAATAAAAAATAAAATTAATAATGTGAAAACATTTTTACTTGGTCAAAAATAATAGAAAAGAATGTTAAAATCAAAATAACTTCATGGCATTCACCCATGGTATGAGAACCCAGGGTATTCATGTGGAATATAGCCTATTTAAAAGGGGAAATTAAACCATCCTAGATCCATCTAAACACCAGATCTACCAAGTGCCAAGAGGGATCAAATCTCCAGAGATGCAAACCTCTTTTAAAGTGAAAAGAGATTTGATCGCTCTCAACGCTTGGTAGATCCGGGGTTAAAATGGATCTAGGCTTGTATTTTCTCAATTTTCATTTGTAATTTGCAAATGTAAAAAATAACTTGAACATAAGATCATTAAATTTCAGATTTTCACAAGTCTAAGAACCTAATGATCAATAGCCTACAGTAGACTTGAACTTTGGGGGAGCTAGGTTTTGTTTTGGCAAGAAGAAGGCATTGAGCCCTATATGGCATGTGCGCACTTGGTTATTTACATGAAGGCTTGTATTTGGCTTGAGGATGCTTGGATTGAGCGAGTCATTGTATAAATGGGGTGGGCTCAAAAGAGTAGATGACCTAGGAGGAGAATTGGAGCTTTGGGGGCTTCTGGAGGTAGAGCATTGGACACTTCTTGAGGAGCATTCAAGCCTTGGAGACTTGCTTGTTGGATGTTTTGGAGTTCTTGGGTAAGGATGTGTCAGTGAACTTAGCTGGCCCATTAAAGAGTGCTCAAGATAGCTCTATAGTGCCAACATCCTGAGGTATACACTGTTATAGGAAATATCCTTAAGCAGTGTGGGAAAAATCAAAATTTACTTTGCACATTAACTTATTGAGTCAACACATGCCGCTGTTGGTGTTTTTACGCTGCCATAACAGTGTGTAAACTGAGGGTATGATAGGTATTTTGCTCCTACAACTTGAAAATGCATGATACTGAACTGAAGATAAGCATGCAGATTTAGGTGGAATGCTTGCCATATCCTCAAAAGGTAACAATTATTCCTTGCAATGTTTAGAATAAGCTCTTAGTATTTTACGTCTAATTGCTTAACTCCTTTATTGACATCGGGCGCTTCTAGTCTAGTGATTAAACTTGTTGTCACCTGAATTGTACACCTAACGTGACAACACTCAGGGTAGGGGCTGTCACTTTGATCCTTGCCCTCTCTGTTTGAGCTATCTCCCAAATGCAGGCTAAGGGAGGTAGTCCCTATAGATGGAATGATAAGGGACTCGTTAGAGACCAATGAGTTCAGGAGATGTTGATTTCTGGTAGCATTGGATGTGCTCTAGTCTCAAATTTTGCAGGGAGGCTTGGGCACATGTATTCCAAAGACCCGAGAAAGCATTTTGGGAAATTCCACCCGGGGACAGTTTTATTAAAATAATTAATTATTTTTAATAGGTCCCTAAATCTATACGTAGGAAATTAAAATAATAAATGGGTATTAATCTAACCGTGGGTGTAACTTCTAGAAGAAGACGAGGATAAAGCAAAAATGATTTTAGCCATTGATTAGCTTCTAATCTGGGCTGTTGAATGGCAACGAGAAGATTATTTAAGGAGGCTTGAGGGTCATTTCGAAGATTCATAGAGTGTTGATCAGTCAGATCGAATTGCTGAAGCTATAGCAGCGCAGTGATCACACAGAGAGGGGCAGAAAGAGTTTTGGCCGGAGTATCTTCTCTGGAGCCAAGAATACTTAGCAGAGAGGCAGAGAGACACAGAGAGGAGGCAACGCAGTGCCCAGAGAGGGTGACGTAGAGCCAAGAAGGGCTCATGCAGAGCAGCGTAGAGCCTTCCACGCAGAGGTCCGAAATTTGTTGGAGGGTTTGACGTTCTGAGTCGGGAGCGCTGGAGTCAACTCCTGAGAGCAAATTGATTCAAGAAAGAGGTGATGCAATGCCTTAGAGGTTGTGACGCAGACCGACACAGTGACTGCGTAGGGGCAACGCAGAAGTAGCCAAGGAATCGTTGGTTCAGCTGCCGGATCAGCCAGGATTTGCAGTGTAGAGTGAGGTAATCTCACTAATTTCTTTTGCCGAGTGATATTCTCTGTACTGGATTGCCAACAAGGCATCTAGAGGTTGCTTTCAGAAATAACTTCTGCTTAATGTTAGGATATTCCGACACATAGGAAATAGTTAAGTATAACTTGGTCTAGTGTAGAGTTAGGTAAAGTGTGTTTCTTTACTATGTACTTTTGTAACTTACAATTCAACGGTCACGATATCTTCTAGACATGAAGTGATCCGACGGTTCATTCTCTTCTCGGTATTATGACACTTGATCCGTGGCTTAACATTCAATTGGTGCATGATCTTTATTTAAAGAGCATGGAGGGTCATTTGTAGGTTGATCGTTGATGAAAGAAGCTTAATGTAAATTTTCATTTTTTATTAATAAATTGCCTGAAGTGGCTACGTTGGCTTAGGCCGTGGACTGTTTCCCTCTTTGAGGGTTTTAACCACGTCAACAATACTAGTGTATTGATCTGTGATTTGTTTGTGAGAGGTGTCCTTTGGTGTTATGTCTGAGGAACTTACCCTGTAAATTCCTACATGGTATTAGAGCTATTTGAGCACCACATCCATTGGTGATCCAAATTTGAAGCCAATAGAACTGCATTCGACTGTTGTTTCCTAGATCTACTGTTACTGACTGCTTTCGGGCCGAGAGGACTTCTCTATTGTGTTAGGAGCATCTGTTCTAGTGAGGAACCCCTTTCGTTTGACGCGAAAAGGTTTCCGGTAGCCTTAGCTATGTCATTTTTAAGATCTGGTGGTTGTAACGAATAAAATATATAAATAATATAAATATAATGTAAATGATAATAATCATAAATAATAATTAGTTAAGTAGTAATTAGGTTGAAGAGGCATGTTTAAATGAGACATGACTCTTCATGAAGAAACACTTGCGTGGTATATAAGCAAGCCTCTTGTTCTCATTGTAAATCATCATTCTTATTTATTTTAATATATAATATTTGTATCCTCAATGGATAACTTCATATTCCAAGTCTTCTGGAGTAAGTAATTTGTATAAGGAACTTTGATCGCTTCATTTGGTATCAGAGCAGTTTGGTCCTCTAGGTTGCTTAACCGGTGCACAGAGTTCGTTCTCCTATCTAGGTCCCTGGCTTTCGAAATTTGTCAACCTTGTTGCCGTACAATTGAAACATTTTGCTTAGAATTTGGGAGTTTCTTTTTT
>APFE031546685.1:269314-297621 GCA_000404065.3 Pinus taeda | reverse complement strand
CATTCATGACCATGTTCTTGAAGTGCAATATTGTTCAACAGATGATCAAGTTGCAAACATCTTTACAAAGGCTCTCATAGAGGCGAAGTTTACTAAACTTCGATTTATGGTTGGAGTTCAAGAAGTTGTCACTAAGGGAGAATAGGCTCTAGTGCCTCCTTCCTTCTCGTATTGTGTCATATTTGTACATCCTTCAATGCTATCCCAAGTTGTTCTTAAGGGGGGATGTTAGGATATTCCGACACATAGGAAATAGTTAAGTATAACATGGTCTAGTGTAGAGTTAGGTAAAATGTGTTTCTTTACTATGTACTTTTGTAACTTACAATCCATCGGTCACGATATGTTCTAGACATGAAGTGATCCGACGGTTAATGTTCTCCTCGGTATTACCGACACTTGATCCATGGCTTAACACCCAATTGGTCCATGATCTTTATTGAAAGAGCATGGAGGGTCATTTGTAGATTAACCGTTCATGAGAGAAGCTTATGTAAATTTCCATTCTTTTATTAATAAATTGCCTGAAGTGGCCGCGTTGGTTCAGGCCGTGGACTGTTTCCCTCTTTGAGGGTTTTAACCATGTCAACAATACTGGTGTATTGATCTATGATCTGTTTGTGAGTGGTGCCCTTTGGTGTTCTGTCTGAGGAACTTATCCTATAAATTCCTACACTTAATAATAAAACCCTCATATCTGCTGCATCGGTTTTCCCGCATTGGGTTTTTCTGGGGACATTAGTCCAAAAATAACTGTTGTTTGTGTTGTATTTTATTTCTTGCTCAGTTTCTTGTTTCCCTATTATATTTAATTAAGTGAAGGCTACAGTGTATGTATTTTGATATTTGCCATAGTAAACTATATGTAATTTGTTTAAAGGAATTTAACAAATAGGAGAAATATCGTCAGTTGCTGCAGTAGGGATTCCGGGTTTAGGAATTTTCATAGGAGATACAATTGAATGGCCTAGCAACTTGACTTAAAGCTATGTGACAAGTAAGATTGTTAAGCACAAAGAGATTATATTTCTTAAGGTATAAATGACGAACCAATGCCTTCAAGATTAATTACTTACACAATAGAGATTAATATATCAAGTTACTAGATGAATAGTTGCTGCAAGATTCAAAATCTATCCTAAATGAAGTGCAGGACCTAATCTAATGTGAGATGTAAGATCTTGGTCAATTTTAGTTAAATGCCTAATCTAGTTGAACCCTTCCTCTCAATTATTTTGAAGCTAGTCTCGAATGCAAGTTGTAGAGAGAAGTCCACGGGAAGGAGGCTAAGGCCTCATTAACAATACTTGCCTTGAAGTTCTAACTACCTAAGTGTTAGTTTTTGTATCATCGGATGTGTTCTAGCCACGAAATTATGTGGAGAGGCTAGAATACATGAGATCTCCGAAACCCAAAAATTGTTTCTGGAAATTCCACCTAGAAGTGACTTAATTAGATTATTAGTCATTTTTTAAATATTTCCTAGTCTAAACTTAGGGAATATGACTAATTACTCATAATTAATTAAATTATGGTGTGAATCTTCTAGAAACTCACACGTATCGAATTCAAGTTAATCCTAGCCATAAATTAAAATCTAATCTTGGTCGTTGAAGTCTCAACAAAGAATTATAAGAAGAAGTCAATGGGGCTTGGAGAAAACACTTGTAGAGTTCGATTTCATGCAACATTCAGTGGCCGAAGGAAGAGTCAGAGAAATCGAAGCAGTGAGAGAGGCGCAGGGACATTAAAGCGGGAGGAAGATTTCCTGATCCGGTGAGTGCATTTGCAAAGAGGTAGAAGAGCCACAAAGACATTGATGTTGGGGCAGTTCAGTAGCCTCTAGGGGCAAAGTTGATTTACTAGGAGAGATTGATGTTTCAGTTTCAAAGGCCAGGAAGGAGTCTTAGAGTGCCAAAGAAGTGTCTTTCTGGTCAGCAGAAGGCAAAACGACTTCATCAAAGTCCAGTCCAAGGCTAGACGTCTAGCCAGTTACGCAGATGCTCAAGAGGCCGAAATTCTGAAGGAAAGTTGTGCCAGGAGATTGCCTATGGGGTGAGGAAAACTCCTCTCCAACTTTTTGCTAGTATTTCTCTGTAGGATTGCCATTTTCGGCATCCAGTTGTACTCAGATTATTTCACTATTGCATAATAATAGAACCCTCAGCTGCTGCACCAGTTTTCCCGAGTTGGGTTTTTTCGACCACATTGGTCCAAAAATAACTGTGTTATTTTATGTGTGTGTGCTAGCATTTCATTCAGTGTTTATTTCTTTTGTAGTTTATTTGTGTAGGTTGCAGTGTGATTGATCTAGTGTTTGTTGTAGCTCACAGTAAATAAATTGTTAAATTTAATTAACAATTAGGAAAATTATTTACAGTGGCTACAATAAGATTTCATAAGTGAAATTTTCACATGGTATCGGAGCATAGATGATCAGTCGAAGAGCTCAGTAGCCAAGAAAGAGGGAGTTTCGCTATTCATTGAGGGGCATTAGCTCGAAACCCCAGAGGCAGCACATTCACCTTGGCCAAGAGGTCGAATGCTTGAGGAGAAATCGATTTTTTTGAGAGGGACAAAAATTTGATCTCTCCAGATTGAGGGTTTGTAGAGGCAACAGCTAGTTTTTTTCGCAGAGCATATCTCTAGCTGGACGCAACAATTTTGCAGCAGTTTGCTAGTGCAAAACTAGCGTCAGGGGAAGAAGACCACACACTGAGGGAAAATTTTACTCGGGGAACTTCGAGTCTCAGGAAGTTCGAATTCCATTGCAGAGCAACAGTCGTTGTTACCAGTCTTTCTCACTCTAGAAGGGAGTGTGAATAGCCTAGCAGCGACTGAGCAGAAGGGAAGAGGAGATTTTCGACATCATTTTGAGATGGCCACTGCCAGACTTCGTGATTAGGACAGGTTGGATGGAGCTTCCAACTATGTCATCTAGAAGGTAAGGATGTCCTTCCGTCTAGATGAATATGTCCTGAAGCCATATATTGATGTAGTGGTAGCTACCCCCTCAGATGCAGATCAGCTGAAGGAATACCGAAAGGAGATGGCGAGGGTAAAGAGGTTGATTCTTGACGGTGTTCTAGATTACATTGTATCACACATAGCAAGCTAGAGAATGACCAAGGAGATGTGGGATACAGTTTCCACATTGTACGAAGGCACTTTCGAGCAACAGAAGATATACCTGGAGAAGAAACTAAGATGCACCAATATGCAGAAAGGAGAACACATAGACCCCTATCTCACCAGGATTCAAGAAATTTGAGATGAACTGTCAGCTATTGGGGTAGCACCTCAAGCCATAGAGCTAGTACGATTGGCACTCAACAGTGTCTTCGAGGAGTGGCAAGGATTCGTCCAAAGCATTTTGGGAAGAGAAACCATGCCAAAGTGGGACAGGATGTGGGTTGATTTGCAGTAGGAGGAGTTGAAGAGCTCCATCAATGGCAACAACAACGGGTTGAAGCAGGGGAAGGAGGAGGAGAATGTGGCCGTCACATCAAAGGGTCCTAGTCAAGGACAATGGGAGCAAAGAAAGAAGAAGAAGGACCTGTTGAATGTAAAATGCTTTAGATGTGGTGAGCTTGGTCACTACAGCACCCGGTGTCCTCTCAAGAAGAAGGACAAGGAGGAGAAGTAGGACTAGCAGGCAGCATCGACAGAGATCGATAGGCTTTCCTCCAGGTTGGAGGAAGACTTCGCCATGTTTGCTGACATACCCCTAGGAGTCAAATGGGGTGACTTGGTGCTGTAGCCTCAGAGTGCTACAGATGGGCAAGATTCTTGAGGAGATCCACCTCTTGAATTAATACCTTGCTATGGGACCCACAATATTTTGTAGTAGGATGGATCAGTGGCAATAGATGCAGTCAGATGCCAGAGTGACAAATGCAGAGTCTAGTTGGAGTCAGATGCTAGAGAGCACAGTGCAGAGTTGGCAGCAGTGTAGGTGGCACAATGCAGAGTCAGTAGCAGCGTAGATACCTCAGTGACAACACAAATACTAGCAACAGTCAGAGACTTGGGTGACAAAAATATCATACTGATCACATTTGATTCAATTTTTTGGATGCTTTTCAATTGCAGTTGCAACAACAATAAATGGAGAAGGAGTTGCAGTGTTGGCAACAATTTTGCAGAGTTAGTAGCAGCACAAATGCAACACGTATCAAAGTTGTGCAGTAGGGTGGGCAACAATAACCAGACATCAACAACGTGATAGGAGATGATGCAAAGACAGGGTGTTTCTATAGGGAGCAGCGACGCTAAAACAGATTCCTCTCTAAGAGGGAGTGTTAGTTTCTGTAGCATTAGATGTGTTCTAGCCACAAAATTTTGTGGAGAGGCTAGAATACATGAGATCTCCAAAACTCATAAATCGTTTATGGAAATTCCGCTTAGAAATGACTTGAGTAGATCATTAGTCGTTTTTTAATTATTTCCTAAGTCTAAACTTAGGCAATACGACTAATTAATCAAAATTAATTAAGTTATGGTGTGAATCTTCTAGAAACTCACATGGATTGACTTCAAGTTAATCCTAGCCATAGATTAAGACCTAATCTTGGTTGTTGAAGTCTGAACAGAGAATTATAAGAAGTCGTCAAGGGGGCTTGGAGAACACACTTGTAGGGTTCGATTTCATGAGCAGATCGATTTCCTGAGTAGTAGCATTCAGTTGCCGGAGAGAGCCAGAGAAATCAAAGCAGTGAGAGAGGGCAGGGACAGTAAAGCAGGAGGAAGATTTCCTGATCCGGTGAGTGCATTTGCAAAGAGTTAGAAGGGCCATAGAGAGACTGACACTGGGGCAGTTTAGTACCCTCTAGAGGCAAAGCCGATTTGTTGGGAGAGATTGACGTTTTCAGTTCCAGAGGCCGGGAAGGAGTCCCAGAGTGTCGGAGAAGCGTCTTTCTGGTCAATAAAAGGAATAACGATTTCATTAGAGTCCAGTGCGAGGCTAGACATCCAACCAACTACGTAGAGCAGCGCAAAGGCTAACGTAGAGGCTTAGAGGGCCAAAATTATGAAGGCAAGTTGTGTCGGGAGATTGCCTATGGGGTGAGGAAAACTCCTTTCCAGATTTTTGCCAATATTTCTCTGTAGGATTGCAAGTTTCGACATCCAGTTGTACTCAAATTATTTGACTATTGCATAATATTAAAATCCTCAGCTGCTACACAGGTTTTCCCAAGTTGGGTTTTTCCAAGGACATTGGTCCAAAAATAACTGTGTTATTTTATGTGTGTGTGCTAGCATTTCTTCCAGTGTTTATTGCTTCTCCAATTTATTTGTGTAGGTTGCAGTGTGATTCATTCAATATTTGTTGTAGCTCACAGTGAATAAATTATTAAATTTAATTAACAATTAGGAGAATTATTTCCAGTTGCTGCAATAGGATTTCAGAAGTTAATTTTTCACACCAAGTGCCTCCGTTCCTACAAGGGATTGCCCACAAGAGCACTGCAAGGTCACTTGTGTTAATTGCGAATGAAGTTCTAAACTTCTCAAAGTGGGTGAAGAAGGTGGTCCTATCTCTCTTACAACCAACTTATGCTTAGTGGTAAATTTTAAACATGCACTTCTAATCCTAGAATGAAGACGCAAATGATGTTAGATTGCTTCAATGAGATTACAGATATATAAAATGCAATGTGGAAAAAGTCGAAGTCGGGATTAAATTGGCAAGGGTCCAGAAGTTGAAAAAGTTGTTAAAGTCGGGAGTTTTTTGAAAAAGTCGGCAAAATTAAAAAAATACAAAAATATTGATTTTTGAAAAAATCTTGACTTTTTCAATAAAATTCCGATTAAAAAAAAAATCGTTAAAGAAACTACTTCATTCACGACTTTTTGGAAAAAGTCCCGATTTAATCCCGACTTTTTCAATTTAATCCTGACTTTTTCAACTGGGAAAAAATTGACAAAAAATCGGCCGATTTAATCGGCCAGCCAAAAAAAATCGCATTTTGGGGATTTAATCCCGATTTTTTCCCGACTTTTTCCACACTGAGGTCATTAGCCAGGTATCTAAGTGCATAAGGAGAAGACATAACTCCATAACACTATTCTACCACACTTGTATCCCACTCATTTAAGGTGTTAGCCGGAGAAACCAAGTTGGTGAATGGGCTCTTCCACGTGGGACAGGATATTCAACACGTGGAAAACGATCTGCGCGAATGCAGAGAGCTTTTGGGACTAGCAAAATCAAAATAGTGGAATTCTTGGGTCATCTCAATTGGTTCAGAAACCACACGTTTCTCCATTAAAATGCTTCAATATGACAATATCAAACCATTTGTAACCACGATATCTCAAATTTCACTTATCAGCACAAGGTCACAAGATGCCAAGAGCAGTAAATGAAGCACTTTATAAAACACTTAGAGGTTATCCCAATGAAACAAGCTTAGCAATATCAATTGCTCAAGGTACTTATTAGAGTGTCAATTAGAGTTCTTATTATAGTTCTCTTATGATTAGAAATTATAGACAAGAATAACTTGAATGCTTCTCAAGCACAATAGCAACAAGCACAAATAGAACAATGAGATTGCTAACAGTGATATGCAATGTAAGGAGAGACTAACAAATGCATTTAACAATTATTGAAATGTTAGGAAGAAAGACAACCATGCAATGATGCAAGAATGCAAGAATAATTGCTTATCCACAAGTCCAAAGAGAGACCAATACACCAATGCCTTTATCATTCAATGACCATTAAGAAGATGCACCAGACTTCAATACAAATCAGATCAGCCCACTGTTACCATGAAAACAGTCCCAAGAATCACTTGCAAATGAGCTTAAATCAACAATGATTAAACCTTTAGTCAATATAAAATGTCCCCTTAGTTTACTAGGCTGAAAAGGACTTGATTTTAGGACTATATCTTAGAGATTATACTGCTGCAACTTTTATATCAGACCTCAAGACAGTCAATCAATAAGAGAGCATAAGAATTAGAACAATCATTTAGCCTTAGAGGGTTAGTGTGTGATGTTCTTTAGGTGTCTTAGCCTTATATTGATTAGATTATTAGGTGATTATGCCACTGTTATGAATGCTTCAGATCTGAATATCTTTATGATAGCGAAGGAAAAAGTGAGGATAGGGAGAGAGCAAACCCTTGAGGCCTTGTGGCCTTTTCCCAATGTCAAGTGTGCCAAGTTGGGACACCAAAGAGAGTGTTTTGGCTTCAAAGATGCAATAATTGGTACCCCAAACACCTGCAACCACGGAGATCAGTTCTAAAAACAAAGCAACAAACCCTCAAATCCTCACAGCTAGGGAAAATGAGGCCTCTTAGGCCCGTGGCTAGGCTTAGGAGGCTGATATGTCAAGTACAGGCCCTCCAAAATCAACTTTGAGAACCAAACAAGTGATGAAACTCTTCAAGAACACCTTCAATTACAGAATGTTAGCAAAATAGGCTTCCAAATGCAAATGACCAAGGCTTAGAGGCCCTTTAGGGGCCGCGACTACGGCTAGAAGCCCAAAAACTCCTTGTGGATAAGTGAAAAAGGATCTTCTAGGCTTGCGGCTAGATGTAGCCCACAAAGCTTCTCCAAAATGGATTGTAGCCCTGCAAAACCAATGATTACCCAAGAAAACTCAAACCCTTATGGATCAATGACAAATATTCAATGAGAAACCACTTCAAACCCCAACAAAAATCGCGATTAAGGCTGCAAAGACAAGAGTTAGTGCCAAAAATGAGTAATGAAGTGATTCGCAAGTCAACAAGGGTTGCTACTAGGGTTATGAGGCCCTCTCAAGTTTGCATCTAGGCTAGGAAGGGCCTATTAGGCCTGTGGCCAAACCCAATGAGGCTGAAAACCCCTGCGACTACCTTCAATGAGTCATCAAATCAAGTATTAGCCTATGTTGCCAGATTCGACACAGGAAGGGTCAAGATTGGCGGATCCACGTTTATGATCTGGATCCAGATCTGAATCCGCTAAAATACGGCTGCCTGCGGACTTGTGGTTTTTAGGAAATGGATCATGCTCTGTTGAAACGGATCCCGAGCCAGGTTGCCGGAACCTCCGAAATGGGTTGAAGTCAAATAAGAAAAGTTGATTGTCATTTTAGGTTATTTTTGTTTTAGGTTTTTATAATTTTATCTTTATTAACGTGTGGTCCCTTCCCTTTGTTGGCACTCATGCACAACAGTGTTAAATATTCACCCGGGCCCCTTGCTTCACACAAACAACGCAACAAGTCTTTCAAGTTTCAAGTTTCAAGTTTCGTTGGAGTTGGAACACTTCCCTTTTTCGGTACTCACACCCAACACTGTTAAATATTCACCCGCTCCCCCTGCTTCACATAGCAACAACGACTGTCACAACGACATGAACACATTGCATAGCCGTCGCCAGTCAAAACTTGAAAGTAACCCGTCACCGCTAGGAACTTGATAGGAACGCTCAACAAGACAAAGGTAAACCGTAATGGTTAAAACTTAATATCATTTCTATGTTTGACTGGGGCATCGACATTGGTGTCAACGTTTTCAACTTTCCTTTTCGTCCTTTTTAAATTTTTTCTGTTCCAGATTCACTTGTAATTTTTTTCTGTTCTTTTTTGCATTGGACACCCTGGATGTCAAGTTAAAAATCAAAAACTTTTTCTTCAAAAATATAAATGGGCTAATGCTGATAAAGCATGTTAAAAATAATTTCTTCTTCCATGGCTGAGTAAAGAAAAAAAGGGAATGAGTTAGCATCAAAATCTCTGAGCCCTCCCCTCTAAGTAAGGTGTCTATTAGTTTATAATTTTGTTTGTATCTCTGGCCTATCATCTTACCATTCAAAATGGTTAAGCAGAGGTATCTTCCCACATCAAGAAACTGGATTTATGCTATAATAGTATTGGTCTGGTTTCCTTCCTGCAAACCAATAGCAACTCAGTGTGACATGTAACATGTAAATGCCTAACTTCACCCCAAAATAACAAAAAAAAATCTTTGAGCCCGCATTTAATGCATTTAAATTTTTAATTGAAATGACATGCCATGATGCCAACTTGGTTATGTATAGCAGGCATGTCATACCTCCTAATCTGGAGAGACTCGCCAGTTTGATAGCTTTGCTCGATATAATGACAGGGCACTAGTTTTGAGAATTGAATTCTCATGTGCTTAGACCTAGTTACTCTAGGACACAGGGAGGGGGCCACTAAGATGCCTAAGGATCATTTAGCAAACTTTTTAATTCCCCTTTCCAATTTTTTTCTTTCATTGAATGTATTTACTATTTACTATTTTAAATGTATTTCTTCTTAAATTTTAATGTATTTAATTGTGTATTTTAATTTTTAATTGTTTATTGATAATATATTATAATTTGAATTTTATATGCAGTAACCTATAGACCATTATCATTATGGAACCATCACAACATGAGCACAGTGATCCCAATCATCAAAACATACCCAAAATTTCCTCTATGGCAATATGTGGAGATTATTGGAAAAAATCCCAGAGGTGGTTCCTTTAAATGGAAGTGCAATGAATGCCAAAATGGCTCATATACTAGAGTGAAGGCCTACATCACTGGTCAAACTAACACAGGGGTGCAAGTATGCACAGGCCAAAAGATGCAAATGGAAAACCTGGCCAAGGTTTGAGTCCTGGAAAAATGAAATTCTAGGCATCTTTGCAAGAAGCTGCTGATAGGAAGCTTGCAAAAGGAAAACACCCTGTGCAAAGCTCTACAACTAGGCCTCCATTGCCATCTAGGCATGCTGCCACAACTAATAAAAGGCCCCTCTAGGCCCTTTTGAAACGTGTTTCAATAATCAAGGTAGAGACATAACTGATGAACATGTAGTTTGTTTGTAATGTCCCGAATGAAATAAATTTGGAACAAGCAAATTTTTCTAACTCAAATTTTCTTCAGATAAAAATTCTATTCATAAACAAAAGATTGCCATGTAAAATAAACAAGTAGAGTGTTGCAATCCCATAACACAATAAACATGAAATTCTCAGCTTTATTATATTAGAAGAACTGGGGCTTACATGCTGCTACAACCCATATAGCTGAGATAAAATGGCCTCAAACAGATCTACAATAATGCCGCAATTGGCCTCCAAAACAAACTGAAAAACAATGACTGCACCCTGTGAACCCTGAATGGATCCACCAAGGGAAGAGATGGGTGCTCACCCACTCTCACTAAATCACCCGAGGGTACCCACTGTCACTGAATCACCCGAGGGTTTTGTCCTGGGGCTACTACTAAAGTAGATAACCACGTTCTCAAACCTCTCTACAAGAAAGAAAACTCAACTCCAAGATGTCTCCAAATGATCTTCTCCTCCTCTTTTATAAATTTGATGGATAGATCTCCAAGCCTCTAGAGGCATCTTGATTTATTATTTTATTATTATTCTAGAAGTTCCTCCATTGAATTTTCTAAAATGACCCCCTTTAATTTTATTTTATTTTACTTGAGTCACTTTTGGCCCATTTCCCCTAATTAATTATTTTTCCTTAATTAAGTGACTAATGAAAGTCATTTTTAATTAAGGAAAATGGTAAATCGCCCACCATACTCTCTTTGCCGACTAGAAGTCACTTCTCAACATCCCATCCTGTAGATCTTCTCGTTCTGGTTCCAAAGAGCTATTTCACTGAGGTATTTCATCAATTAATCTCTTCGGAATGCCACCTCAAGCATAAGTAATTAAGTTATGCCAATAATAATCTCGTTTTTACGAGAATTATCAAAATGTCACAGAACCAAAAACAGGATGTGCGAAACTGCTTATGAGGATGAATATGCTTAGCGAATGCCATTAGACCCCATGAAAAGTCCTCAAAACTCCATTGAGACCCCTGACGACATAAACCTGCTCCATTGACTTGGCCATCCTTTGCCCTGGAAAGCCACCCTGGGTGTACTATAAAGAAGAATAAAAATGGGGACACGACATCGTTGCATCTATGCAAATGGGTTGGCATTCAATTTGGTGCGTTCCCTTTATTAGCAACAAATGATTAAGGTAGTTAATGAAGCTCCAAAAAGGTACAAAAGCCCTGGATATGAAAAGGTCCACACTGCTTTGTTGGCATCAGAGAGACAATCCGTGGATAGACAACTACAGACAATCCAGGATACATGGGCAGAAACAGGGGTGTCCATTTCTGATGGATGGAGAGACCAAAGAAACCGTCCATTAATTAATGTTGTTGCTGTATGCCCCCAAGGGGCAATGTTTTTGAAGGTTGTTGATTGCAGTGGAATAGAAAAAGATGCATCTTTCATATCCACAATTCTTATTGATGCAATGGAAAGTGTGGGGCCACATAATGTTGTCCAAGTCATTACGCACAACGAACATGTTTCTAAAGCTACAAACTTGATTGCAGAGGGTCGATATGATCACATCTTTTGGACTCCATGTGCAATACATTCATTGAACCGTATGCTTGCCAAGATTGGTGAGATTGAATGGATTAATGAAATATATGTAACAGCAAAAGAAATCCAAATGTTCATAACCAATCATTCAATGTCCGAGACCATATATTGAGGTTTTGCAAAGTTGGAGCTACTAAAGCTATTTTCTTTTAATCAATATTATCTCAAGTTTGTATTGGAAATTCTTAATTTTATTTACAAATTTATATATGATTTCTCATTTGAGATTTGACTTTTTGAAATTTGTAGGTTGCTGAAACTCGTTTTGCCTTCCAAACTCTTGTCATAAAGAGGCTTGTGGAGGTGAGACAAGCATTACAAGCAATGGTCATTGACCCACTTTGGGAATTGTGGAGGACTTCCACTTCTGATAGAGGGCAAAAAAATCAAGTCCATCATTCTTGATGATGCATGGTGGGACAAGGTCCAATACCTTCTACAGTTTATTGAACCAATCTTGACCTTGATCAGGGCATTTGACACAGATACACCTTGCTTGGGGGAAGTTTATGAAAACATTGATAGTATGTTGTGTGGAATTTTCTAAGTCTATCCGTTAGAAAATTAATCTGTATTATGTTGGTTTATTTCTTCTACTTGTTTAAATTCGAACAAGTTATTTAAAACCGTTAAATACCGAAATAAACACAATACAGTCACAACATCTACAGATCAACAGTTGAAAGAAAACAAACACACAAGTGACACCATTATTTTTGGACAAATGTCCTTGAAAAAAACCAATGCGGGAAAACCGGTGCAGCTATTATGAGGGTTTATTATTATGCAGTATTTCCTTGAGTACAATTGGGTGCCTAATTGGCTGACCCGACAGAGAGAAATACACAGCAACAATACCTCTCTGTTCGGAAATAGGTATTTAGAAAACCTATCCCACAAAACCCTCTCCAACAACTATGAAGTTTTGCGCTGGCCCTTCTGGTCTCTACGTTAGCCTCTTGTTGAACTGCATCAGCCTCAAACCCCTCTATGTCAGCGCTCTGAGGCACTGCGCAACCTCTGGGACCCTCTGCATCACTCTTGCAACCGTCTGCATGGATGACACAGTCCCTCTGGCCTCTGCGTTGTTTCTGTGTGGCCTTCTCTGGGTGCTGCTTCTCGCTTCTTGCCTTTGCGCTAGTCTCTCGACACTGTCTCTATCTCTCTGTCCAGAACTTATTGCCCCTCGCTGATGATCACTGATTCGACTTTGCTTAGCAACCCCGCTCTAGCAAAACAAATGATTGATCACTCTGGTGTATTTTCCAATTGACCCTCAAGCCTCCTCTTATACTTTTCTCGTTGGTTCTTCAACGGCCGAGATTAAATCTCTAATCAACTGCTAAGATTAAATTTGGCTTGATCCATGACTTTTGGAACCTTCTAACCGAGTTTTATATTAATACCCATTTCTGGGTCTTGGAGATCTCATGTGCTTTAGTCCCTCCACGATTTTTCATGGCTAGAGCACATCCAATGCGACCCCAAATCAACATGTTGGAGAGGATAAGGGAAATTATCAGGGCAAGTTAAAATGACCCTTTTGAAACATTCTATTATGAAGTGAAGTACATAGTTACAGAACCTATGCATTGCACCCTAAATATTATCATTGCAAATTTTTGTCTTTACCTGGTAGAACAACGCCAAACAAGGATTCTGAAGTGGTACAAGGATACAGGATAGCTTTGAGGAAAATTTATAAAGATATGGGAGTTGCAATGGAAGTACACCAAGAATTTGGAGGATTTGTACAATCTACTAGTAGCTTTTCAGATCCAGTAGCTATGGATGATTGAGGGCATCTTGATCGTATTACTTGGTGGGGCTTCCATGGTGGGATAACATTCATCTCTCCACTCTAGCCACCAGGTTGTTATTACAAATTGCTAGTTCATCATCAACTAAGAGGAATTGGAGTACATATGGCTTCATCCATTCAGTGATGTGGGATGTGGAGCCTGAGATTTCTGACTTGAACCTGACACTAAATGCCATGACTCACCTCAACCTACTTGAGGATATTGTTTCACCACCAGTCCAACCTATTGATGCGACTTCCTACATTCCAGGATTGCCATCATCTATTCGTGATGTAGAGTTGCAATATGCAGAAGATAATGTAAATCCACTTGAGGATATGTAAATGTATTTACTATTATCATTTATGATATTATGATCCTTTTTGTTACTTTGTATGAGAGAGGATGCATCATTTCAGTGTTTCAGTCTTCATATTTATAATATATCTATTGGTTTTAATTCTAAAAGTGTTTGATGGTTTTAGGGAGTATTTGATTTTTGAACTCTAAAGTGTTTTTAAATTTTTTAAAATATTGTTACATTTTATTATTTTGTACTTGATGTATCCTTATCGTATCCGGATCTTGGATTTTCAAAAAGTTAGAATATTTGGATCCATATCCGTATTCGTATCCGAACTTGGTAACTTGGGTATTAGCCACAAGAATGTGATCAAATCCAAGAAATTTCCCTGCAAAACCCTTAGATGATAAATCTCTAGCAAGAAATGATGATTTTGCTGTGATTCAAGCCCTCTAGGGCTAGCAACTACCTCAAGAAGGAAAGGCGTTGCAATTTGATGTCTCTAGACCCTAGAGCCACCCTCCTTGGTTGAATGCTCTCCTCCTTTGGGATGGACTGCTCCTCCTAAAGCTAAAAATTGTCCAAACCCTAGCCCTCTAGGCTAGGTGAGGGCTAGGATCCTCTAACTTCAGATTTGTCCTTGAAACTTTGATCCTTGACACCTGCATGCTAGATAAATAGAGCCAATCCACATGATCTTGAAAAATCTGAAGTATAAAACCCCAAATAATTATTTACAAAGTGAAAAATAAAATACAAGGGTTAGTAGGAAATATTAACAAATTATTCACAATATCTTACAAATTTTTTAGCTCTAAATTGCAAATAAATCTTTGTTGCACAAGTAGATTTTGAAAATTAGAAATGGAGTAGTTTTATTTTAATATATTGGCCAAAACCCTGCACCACAAATCATTAGATCAAGCCAAAAAGCCAAACAAGATGAAAATCTCCTCAAAGTCTACTTGGGGGTTTCCCAAGGGATGAATCTCCTGAAGATCTCTACACACTTTGGAAGATAAATTGTTAGTGTCAAAAGGGGTTTTAGATATACACTTCAAACCCTCAAGATCTAGAGATACCTGCTAGATCGAGTGAGCATAAAATGCTTCTCTAGGACCCAACACCTAAAGCAAGATACTTGTGCTAATAGATGATCTAACCACTGGCTATTGAAACAACAATATTCAATATTACACAATTAGAGCATTAAAATTATTCAACACATACCATAAATCATCAAGAGAAACCTTGAATTGAATCCCCAAAGACTTATGCTTTATTATCGATAGAAATCCAGCAGAGCTTAGCTCAGTACATCAAATCATCATGTCAAATTAGGAGCAAAATGCTTCCTTATATAGATAATCAGAGGGATCAATCCCTCCAAGTGGAAATAACGGCTAGCAGCTCCATCCATGGCTTGATCCTTGTGAAAAAATTTCGATCCCTTGATTAGTTGGCACAAATCTCCAAAATAATTTGATTTTCCTTATTTATTGTGCTAAAGGGACCAAACTTTGACTTTTGGCCCGCTGGAGAATCTGCAAAAATAGAATTGTCGTTACTTGTGCAAAACAATTAACTGCTTGGTCCAAAAATTTCGATTTACTGGAGAAAATAATCTTCTAGGTCCAACGAATTTTTTGAGTGGGCCATCCTGCTTTGGAAATGAGACTTTTTACTTTTGACTTGAATTTTTTCCTTTGAAAGTAGTCTCAATAATTTTTGATGATTTTTCCACTTGGAGGGTAATTAATTTTTCCCTTCATTTTATTTTTTGACAATTTCTGGTTAATTTTATTTTTATTTTTTGCTAGAAAATTAAATAATAGACTCAGGAGGGGATTACAAATATTTTAATACCTTCTAAGTGGGTTTAAAATTAGTTTGGTGATGGTGTTCTAATTATGAGGAACCATTCACCAAAAATATTTCTAGACACACTTTTACATGAAGACATTACAATAATCAACCTTTAGAAGGGGAATTTTACACATAGACACAACCTCTTAAGACTCAACCAAATTTTGTGACAAGACACATGATTTAGTATGATAAAAACACATCGACTCGATAACACTAGGACTCACCTAAGGCCTTATCAATGAGTTCCACCCTAGCTTTGGGGTATATTTGGGAGAAAAAGTTAAAACTCTATCAATTATTTGTGTTTAGAAGCACAAGTAATTGGGGAGGTTAAAAAATTCCCTAGAGTGAAATTGTTTGAGAAGAATCCTAGGCTTACTTTGGTGTTGTTACATGGCTTAATAATCATACTAGAATCATTTTTACAATACAAAAGCAGAATTTGGGATTATAATGATGATAATGACTCAAAATTTTTGTCCATTGTTTTATACTCTGCTTATCAGAACTGTTGACATGTACTGTAAAGACTGAAGTTAAGATTCAACTAGATGGACAAATATTTTTGTAAAATTCTATCTGATTAATTCTATCAAATTAAATGCAATTGCATACTTGATTCTCTCATCTGGTGTCAGTCCACGTTGCTCCGAGTTTACCAAACCAACCGTTTCCTCCCCTGCCTATCTGGGATCAACCTTTGCGGTTCCCAGATCCACAGGACTTCGAAATGGAAGTCCACTGGTCCCTGTGCCCAAAACTCCAAGAACAGCTCAAAGCTTCCCAATTTACAGTTCAAAATCGAGCCCCTGGCTCATCCCTCAAACAGATTTATTTTCTATCACCATTCATTGAATTTCCTCCTCCTTGCACTATATTCCAAGGGTGAAGCCAATCCTTTGTTTTTTTCCCCAAAACTGATTCTTCCCCCCCCCCCCATTTTTTGCTCCCCTTCTGTCTATGTATATTATTTCTTGGCGGTCACCCCTCCTACATGGTGACACCTTTCCTCCCTTGTAATGTGTGACTCTATTCGACCAAAACTGTAGGAATATTGACATGTGTATAAAGTTTACCTTTAGGATTTTTATTAGTTTTATATAAATGCCATTAGTTTATAATATGTATTTTATTTGATTTAATTTCACATTCATATTTATAGTATAATTTATTAATATTATGGGATATATAAATATATAACCATATTTATATTTAACTTAAATTTTACATTTATTTCTTTATAACCATATTTACTTTATTACTTTTAAATTTATATCATTGAAATTATTTAAGGTATTTTCTCCTTAATTATGACGCATTAAGCAATATGTTTGGTGATGGGTGAGGGTGTAACTTCTATCTGAAGCAGTGTCATGATATTCAACATTTATAGTTAATTTAAAATATATATATAATAGTGCAGTGCATGCAATACATGCATATGTAGCTGTCATATGCATGCTAATATTCTTGTGTTCTCTATATTAAAGATGGGTCATTACATACACCCTTGCTTCAGAAAACTTTGTCCCAAAGTTAGAGTTTTTTATCGTATATCAATACTTATTTTAGCGATTAGTATATTCTTGTTAGGGTTGCGTATCAAGGTTAAATTTTTATTTAATGTGAGGACACTATTAAAATTGGTGTTTTAATTACTTCTAGGTTTATAACTTTAATGATCATGCCTTGCGCCAACCAGGTTCCCAAGCTATTACAAAATCATCCTATCCTTCCTAATCTCTTCTGCTCCCATCCTATCCGCCCTCTACTGGAGTATGCCATGGCGTCAGTTATACTGACCTAACCATTCAAAAACTCTCAGTAGGCATCCGACAGTCATCATCACATGTCTAGGGAGCGTGACTCACACAGTCCTCCCATGACTACAAGTTTTGGAGGATAAACGGTGGGCAACACCTCCACCCGTCCTAGTAGAATTAGGGTCAATACCCTATTATGAAATCTCATTGAGCCTCAATTGTTCTTGGAGTTTTGTCATCATGAAGTCGGTTTGGTAATGATACTATCTGCAATGTAAACACTTGCCCACAAATTATAACATATGCATCGATATATTCAAAATCAATTGTATTTAGATAATGATTTTCTATGCATTTTAATAAAATCTCATCTATGATATTGATCTTTGAGTTCATATAACATACTTGGCTATGTCTAACCAATATATTTGTAAGTTCATTTTCACATCTAGTAGTCAAGTGTATTCATTATTTTATTTCCATCTCATCATTCATGTTGATATGTAAAATAAAAATAAATATAAAATTATAAATATCACATCCATAACATAAGTCATGATTTATATAGGTATCCATGTACCAACAACGTTAAGCATAATAATTTGAAATCATTCTTTTGTGTATTGATTGTGCATGAAACTTATGGCTTTCATTCCTACATGTTTAACGCTAAACATAGGTATAGTTGTTAGTTGTGAAAGTCCAAGGATGTTGAAGTAGTGAACAAATAATAACATTGAAATGACTCCGAGTACACAATGTGGAGGAAAAATTCATCATTGAAAACCTTGGAAGGGAGATCAAGGAAGCAATAGTAGTAGGGTTAGATGTGCCATGCGTGACGGAAAAAGTTGCCGACAAAGATGAAGAAGAGATTGAGAAAGAAATTCAAGGTCAAGACTTCAAAGATTGGTGTTGAATTTGTTTCATTACAATTGGAGAATGTGGGCTCTCACTAAGTAGTGTGTTCCCAGATGATGGTGAAGAATCTGTGAAGGAGTGTGCCATTCCTTTGGTGCTTTGATCACAGTAAGAATGCAGTAACTGAGGTAGTTTGTTCAGAGTCCATTTTATGTTGTTTTTGAATGTGCAAAACCCAGTGGACATTAATGTCAATAGTCAGTGAAATTAACATCGATAATGCAATGAAGTATATCATAGGGGAGAGATAATAGTTTATATTTGTCACTGGATGAATCCAGTCAGAATGATGTAAGAATGCATGTTACATATGCTCTGGATGAAGTTTCCGCAACAGTACATTTGCAAAGATTGTCATTGTATGTCTAATAATAAATAAATAACTAACTTTAGTGAAACTCTAAGAAGTTTCTGTGGAGGAATTGGGGGAAATGCATGTTCGATTATTAGAGAAATGATAAATCTGAAGCATAGTAGAATTTGTAGGTGTTATCAATATGCTTGAGTCAGAGAATTAAAGAATTCAAATGCAACAATTTTTATTTTATTTTATTTTTTTGTTTAACTCATTTTTGGATGAAAGCTGTCAAGCTATTCCAGAGATGCATGCCATGGAGATTGTTGAACTAGACATCACAAGGTTGGATTGCAAGAGGTTTTAAAACCTCTGGTTCACATTAATGAGAATCCTCCTAAACATGAATTTAATCAAGTGTTTAAAGGAGAGTCACTTGGATGGATTACAATTGTTAGGAAATTGACAATGAGCAAACAATTGTCAATTCTCGATGGATTATATTTTATTTTTATTTTTATTTTCAGACTGCTCACATGCTTACCAAATGAAAATCTCTGACCAAAATTCAATTTAACAGGCACAATGAAATTAATGCGTTTGTTTAAAGATTGAAAATGTCATGGAAGAGGAGTTTGCAGTCATAGATGTAGAAATGGAGAATGATAATGAGTTTGTTTGGAAGAAAACGCTTGGTACTGATATGATTATGCTCCAAAACGTTGTGGATCTGAAGGTTTCATAATTGACAGAATCAAAGAAATTTGACAATTCTATCATAAAAGGTGAGTTATTACAAGTCTAAATGTAAGATGAGGGAAATCATTTCTCATTCTCCTTTAATTGAGCTCTTCTCCGATTGACACGGATTAGAAGCCTCATTTTAAATAGTAGTCTAATGAATTAGTATTGAATGTGTGGAAAAGTGCAACTGATATTTGTAGACATATTATGCAGATAGTCAAAACGAGTATGGAAACAGAGGATGGAAGTATTGATAAGACTTATCCATTGGTAGACGAACACAGAAATAGAGGCCGATATCACCAAGTAGAGTGCTCGTATGAAGCCAAAATTTCCTTTAGTCTCGAATTCTTCCGTCCTCTATTTAAAACACTGTTGACCTATATAGTTCTACTTTCTGTAATATGCAATTCTATAGTAATTAAAGTAGCTAAAGCACCCAATGCTGAACTTCTCTTAGAAACAGTGTCCTTTGTTGAAGATTCATCAAATGTCAAAGGGTGCTTTGGTTCAACTTCCTGCCCCTCAGTCTCTAATAGCCCAGTGTACTCCCTTTCGTAGGTAATATACTAGGATTTTCTCCATCCATGCAATGGAAGGAAACCTCTCTCTATGTTCTGAGATTCATGGTAAAAGTTTCAACATATCATTTCTGCAAATCCAAGTGTGTTTCTTCGTCTGCTCTCCCCAGAATTGTCAGGAGCACTATCTTTATCTCTCCAACTACCATGTACTGAATCAAAATCACTAAAATTATCCAACTCAGAGTACCACTCTTGCTTTAGTTTATGTGCTGCTGATGTAGATAATTGTGACTTGCACACCAGCTCGACGATTTCCTGTGTAATGTATCATCAATGAAGGACTTTTTCCTTCCTTGAATATCTTTCCAACATTCCCAAGACTATTTCTATTACCAACATTATCCAATTCCTAATTCAGTTGCCCAGTTTGTAGCCTAACAGGGATAACCACTGATGCACCAGGCCCCACCACAAGAACAACACCAACATTTGCAAGACTTATCTACAACGTCATATGCTTAACTTTATTTAATACAAAAATGAATTTAAAAGTGTTTCCAGCATTGAAATACTATGCTAAAATAACCTGTCGGGGTGGTTCATGCCAATTAGCAAAATTGCAGCAAGAAGCCAGATTGCACATGTAGTGTTCATAACAAGCAGTTAATTGGGCTACTAAATATGATAAGGAAGATGCCCAGATAAGTGCAGATACAGATTACGCTTGGAAAATAAACTACTAATGGAAATAGGACAAATACACTGCAGAAGCCCTTAGACAGTAAAAGTGAGAATTTATTTATGAAAGGAGATATTAAAAAAATGCAACTTGCGCCTTAGCATTGGCAGAAAGGATTTTCATTTATCCAGCCTCTTTACTCCCTCATTGGTCTGCCTCTTGCATCCTGTGCTGCATCCTACTGGGTACAACCTCCTTTTTCCCTTACTTGCCTGCCTCGTGCAATTCCTGCTGCACCTCCCTGAGTGTAGCCTTCCCCTATCTATGACTATCTGATTCCATTTAAAGAACTTAGCTAACCCTAATTTCCCCAAGACTGTTCTACATCCTAATGTTATGGGTGACTATGCTGTTAACGTGGTATGGATACCCATGTGTCTACTTTTCTTAATTGCTTCCTTTGTTTTTCAGATTCGTTTAGGGACCAATCAAGCAATAAGAAGAATGTGTTACCAAGATTAAAAGGATTTTTGCTGCTATTCCCAATATCCATGCTCAATTTCATAAAATGGATGAAGCAAATGAGATTGTGACGAGATAGAGACGTTGTAATATAAAGTTCAGGGAACAAGGCACACCTAATTCTCCATTCTTCAAAGTTTAGCATAGCTGTGATTGTCAAGTTTCTATCAACGAGGAGCGGGAAAGCATTTTGAAAAGAAGAATAAAGTGAAAACAGGGTCGAAGTAGAGAGAGAAGTGTAATTCTTTTCATGCCTTGATGACTTGGATAAAAAAATGCATATGGGGTTTGAAGAGTTTGAGGATTTCAAAGCCAAAATGTATACCTTCGGTTTAGAACTAATACTCATTTTGTTGGGTAGTATTTAGGGAAAAAGAATCTTCATGGTCGAGGCTTGATCAAGGTCTTTAAAATCGACCCAGTTTGAATTGGAATCGGTCAAACTGGTCGGTTGGTCCATCTCCTCCAACCACATGAGGAATCAAGAGTGGCAATGATGGCACTACCGATATATTTGGATTGGGAACGTTTCTTAACTTAGGTAATCCAGAACATCAAAAAGAATCAATCAAGACAAGGCCTTGCTCTGTTCCAAGTAAAAGATCATCAACATCTCTAAAAAGATGTTCAGTTGTTACACGAAAACAATGAACAATGCATCCTTCAACTGTCAATGGGCCAATAGAGGTGGAAATCCCAGGCAATGATATTATTTGGGATGTATTGGATAGAAGAGTCATACTCGTAGGAAATGCCTCAAAATTCTCAGAATTAACAGAAAGATATATGCTTTCAACTGACAAGTCAAATGTGCATGGGTTTGCTAGCTCCACTAATACTTAAACAGGTTCATCGACTATCCAGATAATTTCCTGCTTCTTGTCATCACTAGTATCTCCTTTGCCAAAAGGTATGTAAATAAATGGACCTAAGAGATCATTAGCACGTATAGCAGACAACAATATTTCTTTCAGGACAACCATTTGTAGTGAGCTCCATTGGCTTTCGAGCTATTGCACAACCTTTCGTGAAGAAATGGCCCTGCAAATTACAGAGGTAAATCAGATTGAATCTGGGAGTGTAAATTTCCAGTGTATATGTTTATTTGTTTGAATAATATTCCAGCACGACGTCCAAATACTTCATCTAGTATGAGGACTCACTGAAGATTACGGGGTTGGGGTATAGGCTCGGGTTCACAAGTCAGTCTTGCCTGTCTAACTTCTTATGTCCAAAGTGAATTCAAACTCTGGTAGCCGGGGTTCATATGCCGCCAACAAGAGTTGTAGACTCTTTGGTTGATGATTGAATTGCTGTTGGTTATGATTTGCTTTAGGTGCAAATCCCTCATGGACGGCGTGTTATGCCATAAATTTTTAGTCATCTTTAACATACGGTGTAACACAACCTCATCGATGGATTTTAATCCGTGTGTCGACTCGCGGGTGCGTAGATGTATTGCTGACTTATAAAGGATACATCGTTGTGTGGCATCTTTAACAGGCGGTGGTTGACACATGTCATAGATTTAGACTATTATTATCATCGTTCGACACCAAACGCTACTGAGCCATCCGCAATATCAACACCGACATAGTACCCGATCCTTGCTTTATCGCACTTGATCAAATCACCTCCCTTTCCACAAGCAAGGTCAAGAACAACATCATCTCGATGCGTATAAAGCAGTGTGGAAAAAATTGGGATTAAACTTGTATTACTAGTTTTGACTTACTATATGTATGACCCTTTTTGTACAATGATTTGTTTTTTTTTTTTTGCTCATTGGTGTACATATATTACATAACGTATAAGTTATATCATTACAGGGGCAAATATCTCAGATGATAAATGAATACAGTGACAAATTCTCACACTAGCTGATATTTGAATTAAACAACATAAGAACTTCTAGTGAGACCCTAAAACCCTGAATGTATTATTGTGGAGTCTTCAGCAATAAGATAAGTAACCTTATCTTAACAGACTTAACAGATCCAAGAGTTTGAACTAGCTTTGATACTAGATGTAAAGACTGAAGTTAAGATTCAACTAGATGGACAAATATTTTTGTAAAATTCTATCTAATTAATTCTATCAAATTAAATGCAATTGCGTACTTGATTCTCCCATCTGGTGTCGGTCCACGTTGCTCCGAGTTTACCAAACCAACCGATTCCACCCTGCCTATCTGGGATCAACCTTTGCAGTTCCTAGATCCAGAGGACTTCGAAATCGAAGTCCACCGCTCCCCGTGCCCAAAACTCCAAGAACAACTCAAAATTTCCCAATTTACAGTTCAAAATTGAGCCCCTGGCTCATCCCTCAAACTGATTTATTATCTATCACCATTCACTGAATTTCCTCCTCCTTGCACTATATTCCAAAGGTGAAGGCAATCCTCTATTTTTTTCCCAAAACTGATTTTTCACCACCCCCTGCTCCCCCTCCCCCCATTTTCTGCTCCACTTCCGTCTATGTATATTATTTCTTGGCGGTCACCCCTCCTACATGGTGACACCTTTCCTCCCTTGTAACGTGTGACTTTATTTGACCAAAACTACAGGAATATTGACATGTGTATAAAGTTTACCTTTAGGATTTTTATTAGTTTTATATAAATGCCCTTAGTTTATAATATGTATTTTATTTTGATTTAATTTCACATTTTGATAATTTATTAGTATAATTTATTAATATTATGGGATATATAAATATATAACCATATTTATAATTAGCTTAAATTTTACATTTATTTCCTTATAACCATATTTACTTTATACTTTTAAATTTATATTTTTGAAATTATTTAAGGTATTTTCTCCTTAATTATGGCGCATTAAGCAATATGTTTGGTGATGGGTGAGGGTGTAACTTCTATCTGAAGCAGTGTCATGATATTCAACATTTATAGTTAATTTAAAATATATATAATAGTGCAGTACATGCAATACATGCATATGTAGCTATCATATGCATGCATTGTATGCATGCTAATATTCTTGTGTTCTCTATATTAAAGATGGGTCATTACATGTACATAGTCAACAAAGCCCATCTTCAAAATTGCTATCATGTCCATCTGCAAAGCTCATATTGACCTCTCCCTTAACTGTAGTTTCAGACCACATATGAACTCTATTAGTTAGAAGATCAAGACTAGGTACAAGTCCTTCCAAGTTGAATACAGCTCTGCAGGGCAAGCTCTTCAAGGAAGTGTCCCTTCAAGATTTTCACCTTTTGCTTGATGCTGTCATTCCCTGCTGGATGGGGGAGTAATGGGACGCTAGAGTGAATACTTGCTTTTGCTTAAAAGTAGATGGTTCATGTTTAAAGTATTTGCTATATGGTTAGTATACAGTGTCTAGTTTAAAGCTTCAATTGATTTGTAAGAGTTAAGTATTTTTTGTACTTGTCCAAGCCTGTAAGTACCCTTCTGATCCTTAAAATTTGATCTCTCTGTAAGCTATGTTTTTATGCTAACAATGTTTGTATTAAATTTATAAAAAGTCTGTCCAGTATAAAAAACAACAGAAAAAGAATTAGAGAAAAGTGGATCTGATGATTCAACATCCATTGAAGATGATGAATGTGAAATTTCAGTGCAATTCAATGTTTTGTACTAATAAAATTATGAATATTCTGTGAGAAAAACTACGTAATGATGGTGATAAAACCTTTTTATTTTCATGTTCTACTCATGATTTCCCTGAACCTTGAGCTTAAAGCAAAGCTTTTCACTGTTAAGTTTCTTCAAATTCCCTAGCTCCTATATTGTATGAGTCTTCATATAATGTTGTGTGGGTTTCTGATTTTTGTTAGATCTAAAATCTTGTTTCTTGTACTTTCAAAAATGAAGTTAAAGATGAAAAGCAAAAGCCAATTTTAATAGTTATTGATTCTACAATCTGTTTCTCCTGACATAGGCAAAGGGTCTAGAGTGGGAAGGTGTCATTTTAGTACGAGCGAATGATGGAATAATCCCAGTTAGAGACTCTGATTTTGTGGTGGGACCAACCACTCCTAACACCCCTAATATCATTGACTATGGTACAACACGTAATGAAGATGTTATTACCAGGGAGGCAGGAAACAAAAACAATTTGGAGAATAATGACATTTCCTTACTTGGACCTCCCATCTTGGAAACTCGAGGCAAATTTTCATCTGGACCAAACAGAGAAGGAATTGAAGAGGAAGTAAGTGCATTGTCAAGTGAATTCAATACCTCATAAGAAGGCCATACAAATACTTGTCTGTTTAGATGGAACTGAGCCGTCAAAATTATGGTTAAACATCAACAGAGAGATTTTCTATTCAAAACAATTTTATATTTTTGCCAATGTCAGTTTGTGTAGAATGAGGTGAACTTACTGTTACAGGATTTGTGGTTCAAGCATTTTCTAATAGTTTGACACACTGGCAGAGAAGGCTTATGTATGTGGCTTTAACTCGAGCTAAGCGTTTTGTCCTTGTAAGTTTCTATCAAAATTCAACTAGAAGTAGGCTTTTGGCTATGTTTTGGGTCATTTCCTATTGTTTTAAATTCTGTTGGTTTAGCTTGTTTTTCAAAGTTATGCATCTGGTAAGACTTTTCTAACCACATGATGTGCTTTGCATTGGAGAAGAATTCTTAATCATTATGAGTTGAATGTTCTATTGTTTTGAGTATTTGTTGCTTTTACATGTAACTTGTGGACAGGTTACACATGTTATGATGGAAGGTGGGCAACAGATGACACCTTCATGTTTCTTGGCAGATATTCCTCCAGGTGAGCTAATTAATTTATTTTAAAGATATTTCAACCATGTTTTGCATGCTCTAATAGCACTCACTGTACGACCCAAAAATCATTTTCCTGATCCTTTTACCGTAGGATTGCTGCATGTTTTAAGGGATTTTAGAGTGGAGTGAAAATCTGCAGTTTCTTGACTGTTACATTGGTTTTTATCATACACCATAAGTGGTTTCAATTATTGTTAAACTGAACATTGATGTTTAGGTCATTTTCATGATTTCTGGAATGATGTACTATGCAACGACATAAGTTCTTTACTGCCTTCCTGCACAACCTTGTAGAAGATGCTTATGTAGGCCAGCCAAAGCTAGTGCACAGCACAAATTTAAGACACAAACCACCATGAACCAAGCAGATATTGGGCAGCTTCCTGTGAGATTGCAGAATGATGACAGTGGCCATTAGAAGCCCACCCGAAAATGGCAGGCATTCTCTCATCCCTAATTCTATTTCCATTGTAAAACCAGACATTCTTCTAGGAAATCAAATTGCTGGGTTCTGGCTTCACACATTTGATGGGTAACTACTTGAATGTTATGAATATAAATAATTAATATTTAATAGTTAATAATGATCACTGTCTTTTGGAGTGCTGGAATATACACCCTGTACGCCTTAGATGTCTCACCGTAGCCCATGAAAATGCCCTTCTCTGCTGTGGGCTCCAGCTTCTTCCAGTTATCAGAAGACACATGGCAGTAAACAAGGCTGCCAAAGATCTGAAAGTGAGACACATCAGGCTGTTGGAAATACTGAGAGGAGGGGGGTGAATCAGTGTTTTACTTACAATTAGTTAATTTTCCTTTTACAAAGCATTAATTAACTTCAGCATCAAATTAAAACATAAACCAATAGAACACATAATCAAAAGACAGTAGACACCAAAATTTTAGGTGGAAATCCTCCCGAGAGAAAAACCACCAAATACTTCTGTAATAATTTTATGAGTACATCAATGCTTCAGCTCCAACTAAAAAGGGAAGCCCCAACTCCCCAATACTTTTAGAAAAACGTTCAATTTTCCAGCTCCAACTAGAAGGACGCTCCAATGCCTTGGTTTTATCAGCGGTTACTAATAGGATGCTCCAATTTCTTTGCAAGCTCCAACTTGCCCTAGCACCACCCTGCCACCCTAAAGTGTTTTCAGGCTACAACTTGAAGGCAGCTTCAACAACCTGCTTAGCACCACCCAACCAACCTGAAAATAAATTAGACCAACTGTTGTGGGCTCCCCTACCAGGGACAATGACCCACTTACAATGAATAGACTGCTGCAAATGATATAACAATGAGACCTCAATACTGAAACCCTTACTGCAAAACAATGAAACCCTTATTGCTGGAGAATGATTTGTTGCCAAACTTTCTTCAGCTGAGCAATGACTCAAGACTACTGCTGCTAAATCATAACGCACTTACTGCTGCTACAAAACCCTTGAACCTTAATGTTGCAAAACAATGATGGACTGCTGCAAATATAACTAGTGGCTACGAAGCCCATACAAATCTCAAAAGAAAAGATTTGCAAATATGAAACTCTAATTGCTGCAAATAATATGATGATGAGACCTTGCTGCTGCAACCAAAATCCTTATTCAAAACTACACCTCTGTCTCTTTTAACTTAGAAGCCTTTGTTAACGCACATCATCAAGGATTAGGGTACTTATGTACTTCAATATAAAACAAGGAGGACTATACAAGCAAGTCAAGGTATACCAGATCTTCAACTTACAGTCATAGCTCGAAAATTTTCAGAATTAGGGACAGAAAACAAAGGACAAATTAATTTCAAACTTTGGATATAGTGTACCTCTGCTACGCCTTTTAAAGTCTTCAAGTTTGGCATTTATTGCAGGACCAAATCTCTTGCATTAGGTCTGTAACACCAAACGAGTCCTAACATGACCGAATGTCTTCAAATGATGGCAAGAATAGTAGCTCAAAGTAGTAAGAGACTTTGCAACAACTGTTGATGATCTGTGTTGACCACTATGTGTCAACTACCCATAGCAATGCACCCCTTTTTCTGCGCAAAAGGGATAGTGCTTGATCGACGTGTCCGTGTCATTCGACTATCATCATCAGCCCGATCATGTTATGTTGTAAACCTAGTCTGCATGTGTAAATTGTAAATAATTTTAGCAGATTTGAGTCATGTATCTAAATTGCCTAGGCAAACCTAATTTTCTAGTGATAATCTACGTTCTGGAAGGTTTTTTGTCTCGCCGATCCATGATCGGCAGAGTTTTCCTTCAGCCCAACCACAAAGCCAGAATGGATTTTGTCATTAGAATCTTAGGGGAATCCTAGTGTGCTTCAAGTCTATGTAAAAGTAATTTGGAAATAATTCTAACTGTTCGTTTAGGTTATTACAAATTGCTTGATCTGCTAGATTATATTTGTGTCGCAGAACTGGGTGGTCTATGAGGGTCTATGTCAAATGGGTTTTCCCCCTTGAGATGTAAAATTGTAAAAGTCATGATGTAATTTGATGGTTAGAAAAAGTTTTAATCCCCTCATAAGTCCTAAGTCTTAGGTCCTAGGTGATTTTTCCAGAGGCTAAGTTCGAGGTTCCAAAAAATAAAAATAAAAATAAAAATAAAAATGAAAAAGTGAAAGATATAAATAACTAAAAATAAAATTAAA
>APFE031546685.1:235903-264199 GCA_000404065.3 Pinus taeda | reverse complement strand
TGATGCATCTAAATGGTTGATGCTCGAAATTCGAATAATTAATCATTAATGTACAATGGATGTTATATCTATCTTGATTTATGCAAAAATATGCATGTTTTCATGTCTTCTACAATTAATTTGGTATTTGGGATGTTTGTTTTGAGTATATATATATATATATATATAGCAGACGTTTCCGCAGACGCTTCACTTCGTAGATTTTTGGAATATGACGCTTCGGCGTCCCCGCTTCCAAAAAACGCTTCCACTTCGTGCAACATTGTTCTAGCCATGAAATTTAGTGGAGAGGCTAAGGCACATGAGATATCCAAGACCCAGAAATGGTTTGGGCAGATTCTAACCAGTTTGGGAGATAGTAAAATACTTAATATTTTTAATGGAGTTCCTAAGTCTAAACTTAGGAAAAATAAAATATTAATGGCTATTAATATAAAACTGGGTTCTAAAAGTAATGGATCAAACCAAATCTAATCTTAGCTGTTGATTAGAGATTTAATCTCAGTTGTTGAAGGACCAACAAGAAAAGTATAAGAAGAGTCTTGAGGGTTAGTTGGAGAAGACACTGAGGCAGACCAGTCAGTTCGATTTCTAGAGCAGGGTTAGTTGAGAAATTTGAACTAGTGGTTTGGAGAGCAGTAGGAGGCGGTGGGTACAAAACAGAGAGTTGGGAACAACACTAGAAGACCAGTGCAAAGGTTGGAGAGGCAGACGCAAAGGCAACTGATTGAGCAGTCACTGGAAGGCCTGCATGGGTAACGGAGAGAGGCCCAGTGCTGATGCAGTAGCTTTCAGAGCTGCGTAGAGGCCAATAAGCCTAATGCTGAGATCAGGAGAATACTGGAGAATTTGTTCTCTGTTGGGTAAGCCAGTTTGGCACCCAGTTGTATTGAAGAATTGATGAATAATAAAATCCTCCTCTGTTGCACCGATTTTCCTGCATTGGGTTTTTCCGAGGACATTTGTCCAAAATATATGTTGATGTGTTGATTCTTGTGTATGTGGTTGTTTCTATATTATGGTGTGATATGTGTAACATAATTTATTTTAATGTTTATTGAAGGGTTTTCGTAAATAACTCATTGGTAAATAAGTAGGTAAAATAAATTAGTTGTTGCAATGATAGAATTTTCACATGGTACCAATGCAATTAATCAAAGACAGGAAGGGAAAATCAATTATGAGTCGAGACCATGATGCCGAGGCATCTATGTCAAGCGACTCGCACAGATTTTCAGAAAATTGCATAAGAGACATTGACTTTGATTTCTATATGTTTGGCTTCCAGGTTGGAAGAAGAAGTGGCTTGTGTGACTAGCTCTGCATCATCAGAGGTATGATATATAGACAGTGGAGCCTCTTGGCATATGACGGGAATCCAGGAATGTTTCTCAGATTATTAGGAGGAGAGGATGAACTTTCAGATCACCATGGGGAACATGGCAAAGTGTACTCCAGTAGGGAGGGGTACCATATTTTTTCAAACAGAAACATGAGAGTGGGTCCAAGCTACCAATGTTGCAACTTCAGTAGGATTGGGGATGAACTTACTTTCTGTGTTGCAACTTCAAGGCAAAGGCTATGAAGTTTTTATGATCAAGGAGAAAGTATACGTCAAACACTCAAGCTGGAAAAAGAAAGTGCAGATGGGATCAAAAGTAACAGGTTGTACAGGCTACAACTAGAATCACCAATGGCACTAATAGGCAGCCATGGAGACAAAGATTTGAACGAGCTATGGCATAGAAGAATGTGACATTTGCACCATGGGGCTCTGAGAATTCTCAGAAACACTGTAACAGGAGTTCCAGATCTTAGTACGGAACGAGATGATGTATGCAAAGGATGTGGTCTGGGAAAGTATGCTAAAGTAGCATTTCCTAGAAGTAAAAACAGGGCTAAGAGTGTACTAGGATTGATACACTCAGATATCTGTGGACCTATGCCCACTAAAGCTCTTAGTGATGCTGAGTACTTCCTCACCTTCATTGATGACCACTCAAGGAAAACTTGGATTTATTTTTTGAAAACCAAGGACGAGGTTTTTTGTCAATTCAAAGAGTTCAAGGCTCTAGTGGAGAATTAGATTGGGAAAAAAATAAAAGTTTTGCCCTCAGATAATGGTGGAGAGTATGTCAATAAGGACTTCATTGATTTTTGCGCTAAGGAGGGCATCAGAAGAGAGTGGATAGCTCCTTACAATTCAGAGCAGAACGGAGTAGTAGAAAGAAAGAACAGGACTATTGTAGAAGCAGCTAGAGCCATGATGTATGATTAGGATATGCCAAAATTCCTGTGGGCAGAAGCATGCAACACAACAATCTATGTTCAGAATAGAACTCATTGAGCATTGGGCAGGATTACTCCAAAGAAAGTCTTCATAGGGAAGACGTCTGAAGTTAGTCATTTTAGGATATTTGGGAGCTTAGCATATTGCTGCATACCCGAGGAAAAGAGGAAGAAGCTAGATCAAATTGCAGAGAAAGGATATCTAATGGGATATAGTGAGAATGCTAAGGCATACAAAATCTATCTTCTAGGGAGCAGGAAGGTAGTAGTTGTTGATTTGCGGTAGCATTAGATGTGCTTTAGGCATGAAAATTGGTGGAGAGGCTAAAGCACATGAGATCTCCAAGTCCCATAAATTGTTTGGGCAAATTCTAACCGGTTTTGGAGACATTTACTTAATTAATATTTTTAATGGAGTTCCTAAGTCTAAACTTAGGAAAAATAAAATATTAATGGGTATTAATATAAAATTGGGTTAGAAGTTTCCAAAAGCCATGGATCAAGCCAAAACTAATCTTAGCTGTTGATTAGAGATTTAATCTAGATCGTTGAAGGACCAACAAGAAAAGTATAAGAAGAGGCTTGAGGGTCAGTTGGAGAACACACTGAGGAAGACCAGTTAGTTCGATTTCTGGAGCGGGACTAGCTGAGAAATTCGAATTAGTGGTGTGGAGAGCAGCAAGAGGCAACAAGTATAGAACAAAGAGTCGAGAACAACACCAGGGGAACAACGCAAAGGTTGTAGACTGCGCAGTCACTAGAGGGTCTGCGTGGGTGACACAGAGAGGCAGGGGTTGACGTAGAGGGTTTGGGAGCTATTCAGAGGTCAGCTAGGTTGACGTTGAGACTGGGGGAAGTGCTCAAGAATTTTCTCTTTGTTGGGTAAGCCAGTTTGGCACCCAGTTGTACTGAAGAATTGCTGAATAATAAAATCGTCCCTTGCTGCACCGGTTTTCCCACATTGGGTTTTTTTGGGGACTGATTGTCCAAAATATTTGTGTCGATGTGTTAATGTTGATTTGGAGTGGCATTGGATGTGCTCTAACCTCGAAAATTGTTGGAGAGGCTAAAACACATGAGATCTCCAATACCCAAAAATGGTTTGGGTATATTCTAAACAGTTTGGGAGATATCAAAATAATTAATATTTTTAATGAATTCCCTAAGTCTAAACTTAGGGAAAATAAAATATTAATGTGAATTATATAAAACTGTGTTAGAATGGTTCAAAAGTAATGGATCAAGCCAGAGTTAATCTTAGCTGTTGATTAGGAACTTAATCTCAGCCATTGATTTGTCAACGAGAAAAGTATAAGAGGAGGCTTGAGGGTCACTTGGAGAACACATTGAGGGAGACCAGTCAGTTCAATTTCTGGAGCGGGGTTAGTTGAGAAATTCGAACTAGTGGTCTGGTGAGCAGTCAGGAGGCTGCAAGTACAGAACAGAGAGAAGGGATCAACCACTAGAGATTAGCGTTGAGGCAGGAGAGGCAAACGTAGGGCATTTCAGGTAGTCGCAGAGGCAACAGTAGACTGCGCAGTCACTAGAGGGCCGCGTGGGTGACGTAGAGAGGGCTAGTGCTGACACAATCAAGCAGGGGCTAAAGGAGAGTGTCTGGGAGCCACGCAGAGGTCAGCTAAGCTGATGCTGGGACTAGGAGAAGTGCTAGAGAATTTTTCTCTCTGTGGGTAAGCCAGTTTGGCACCCTAATGTACTGAAGAATTGCTGAATAATAAAATCCTCCCTTGCTGCACTGGTTTTCCCACATTGGGTTTTTTCGGGGACTATTTTCCAAAATATCTGTGTCAATGTGTTGATTCTTGTACATGTGTTTGTTTCTGTATTAATGTGATATCTGAAACATAATTTATTTTAATGTTTATTGAAGGAATTTCATAAATAACTTATTGAAGAATATGTAGGAAAAGTAAATCAGATGTTGTAGTGATAGAATTTTCACAGTTAATTCTTGTGCAAGCGTTTGTTTCTGTATTATGATGTGATATCTGCAACAGAATTTCTTTTAATGTTTACTGAAGGATTTTCATAAATAACTTATTGGGAAATAAGTAGGTAAAATAAATCAGTTGTTGCAGTGATAGAATTTTCACATGGTATCAGAGCAAGTAATCAGAGACAGGAAGGGGAAATCAATTATGGGTCGAGACCGTCATGCAGAGGCATCTATATCAGGAGACTCGCAATTTTTTTTTCAGAAAATTGCATAAGAGAAAATGATTTCGATATCTCTATGTTGGCTTCCAGCCTGGAAGAAGAAGTGGCTTGTGTGACTAGCTCTGCATCATCAGAGTTATGGTATATAGAAAGTGGGGCCTCTTGGCATATGACGGGAATTCGGGAATGTTTTTCAAATTATCGAGAGGAAAAGATGAACTTTCAGATCACCATGGGGAACAAGGCAAAATGTACTCTAGTAGGGAGGGGTACCATAGTTTTTCAAACAGAAACGGGAAAACAGTTCCGTGCTACCAATGTGTTGCATGTACCAGGATTGGGGATGAACTTACTTTCCGTGTCGCAACTTCAAGGCAAAGGCTATGCCGTTTTTTTTCATCAAGGAGAAAGTATACATCAAACACCCAAGCTGGAAAAAGAAAGTACAGATTGGGATCAAAAGTAACAGGTTGTATAGACTACAACTAGAATCACCAATGGCACTAATAGGCAGTCATGGAGACAAGGATTTGAACGAACTATGGCACAAAAGAATGGGACATTTGCACCTTGGGGCTCTAAGAATTCTCAGGAGCACTGTAACAGGATTTCCGGATCTTAGTACGGAACGAGATGATGTATGCAGAGGATGTGCTCTAGGAAAGTATGCCAAGGCAACATTTCCTAGAAGTAAAAACAGGGCTAAGAGTGTACTAGGATTGATGTAATGACCTGCCTATAAATAAAATACGAGTATTAGCATACATACGAGACCTCCATACGATAGCTACGTAGGCATGGACCCACATGTATCACACTATATGTAAATTAGTTACTACAGGAGGAGATATAAATTAAGGTAGTAAATTAATACCTCACCAGAGTATCATATATATGATAAGTCCTTAAAACCAGCATAAAATGTTAATTTTAAAAGTACAGATTAAAATTTACAATTTAAAATTAATAAAATAATAATATAAATTAATTAAAATTATAAATTTTATAAATTTAATTAATTCATTAAAAAAATGTAAATTAACTTTATTAAATCAAACTACGTATCCAAATAAAAATCAACGAAATCAAATGAGATTTGATTTTATAAAAGTTACACGTAACCAAAATATTGGCACGGAGATGAGAAGAAGGCGGTGGATGAGGAAATAAAAGGAGAAGGGAAAAACGTTTTAGAGGGAAAAAACAACAACAAAGTTGAGAACAATTTTTGGATACTGTAGTACAACTATGAAGGGAACTTGAGTCTTGATTATACTGAAGTTTTTGGGCATGGGGGAATCAAATTACTTCAATAGGAAAGCTTTCTGAGAGTGAGTACCTAGGTTGTACTCAGTTCGGCAGGGAGGTTTTGGCTGTTTTAGTAACATAGTTGGACAAGAATTACAGCAAATCAGACAAATTTGTAGCAGAGCAGAGAAATTTACAGCAGAGCAGACAAATTTGCAGTAGAGCAGACAGGTTGGTTTTCATTAAATTAATCTTTCAAATTTAGTATTTAAATTTTCATGTTCTGGTATTAAATAAAGATAAATTTACAATCAGGGTTCTTACATTTTGGTATCAGAGCAGGTTAAACTCTCTGACCTGTTAAAATAAGGCTATAGTCATAATAGATAAGAAATATATATACTGTAATCGGTATTGTTTTTGACATTAAGGTTATAGTCATAATAGATAAGAATTATAGACTATATATGACTATATATAGGAAGAAATTAGAAAGTAGTGGAGTCACAGTCCACAAAATTTGTAAACTGAGGAAGCAGTAAAAATATTTTACGCAAAAGATGATGGTAAGTTAGGGTGTTAAACTGTGAATGAGTTCAAGAAAATTTCACCTCGCCTATTTACCAAATGGAGTCTGGCCATACAAGCCCATGGCTCTAATTTTCAAACACTGTATTGCTGGACTGTAGTATGAAAAGTCGTCAATTCCGCTAGCTATAATTACGCAAATTTATTTAATTTTCAATATGATTAGAAACCATATTAAATTCGGTTTTGAAAACCTTACTAATTAAAATATAGATGGAATGCCTGTGCAATAAGTCGTTCTGAAAGATGGTCCCTCACAAGCTAGCTACGCTTCTGTTTTAAGCCTGAGACAAGTTATAGCTATTGCATATGTAGCTCCTTCAAATCCAGTAAGGGAGATAAATAAGTATTGTACTCTTTCACCGTCATCTAATTGCCTTTGAATGGCATCCATGTTTGTGGCACGGGCTTCTCTTTCTCTTGTCAATGGTATCCTTTTGTAATCAATATTGTACCCTTCATCTTTCAGAATAGCATAGACTTCTACTAGTGTCTCGATATTTTCACGCGAGATATTCTTCCAATATCCTATAATGTCCGACTGACTTGTGACAGGATTAACCTCCTCTCGATGTAAAATCACATGCCCACCTGATAAAATTATTGACCTCAGGTTGTTCGACAGTTAGGTGAAAGATGCATAATACAAATTTTGGTTTAGTGGTAGGTTGATGTCTATCATCACAAAAACGGCTTTCTCCAACCGATTATTTCGCAGAATAGTTCCTCACGGTACTCTTATATGATTGACGAACAAAACCTTTAAGCTCTTCTACGCTATTATCAACACCAAAAATTCTTTGTTTCTGGTAGTTGCAAGCAGAGATCATTATACGTGAGTCTGCTCTTTTTCTCCACTGCCTGAGAATCCACACCCTGAAAAACAAAATCCTTCAAAACAGTTTGTGTTTCCGACAATAATATTTGCATAAAAGAATTCTGCAACTTTTTCGCAAAGCCAGAAATGTCACCAATTTATGCGTAGGCATCAATCACCCCGTCCGCTTGCCTGGATTTTGGAATGGTGGAACAGTGGAACAAATACATCGTCCACTTACCTAGATTCTGGAATGGTGGAACAGTGGAACAAATACATCGTCCACTTACCTAGATTCTGAAATGGTGGAACCGCTTAAGTTTCAACTGGCAGCTTTAGCTCCGGCTCAAGACTTTGAATGGACGGATTTGAACTTTGAAGTTTGGCAGTTTGGCTTGGTTCTGCTTCCCAGTTCCAATAGACAAGCGGCTTTGGCTTGGCTCTGGTTCCAAGTTCGAAGTTCAAATAGAACTTACCAACAGACGGCTTAAGCTTTTACGGTTTACCAACCAATATACCACGATTTGCGGCTCTTATAGACCACAGTTTACGGCTCTTATAGACCACAATTTACGGCTCTTATATGTTATATAAGGTCAGGTCGAAATGTTATGCCAATGACTTGCACAAAAGATATGCAATCGATGTTGATATTAGTAATAATTCATATATATAAATGTGAAAATGAAATGAATGTTGATATTAGTAACAATTCATATATATAAATGTGAAAACGAAATGAAGGAGAAACTTTTAGAGTTTACTGAAGAAATTTTAGTTGGTGTATCAGTTATATGCTTAGACAGAGGGCTATTGCTGAGTGTCGCCGAAGTTTATTTTTTTTTTAGTTTTCAGAAGCCAACTGAAGAAAACAAGTTCTCAGCGTTGGTTACTCTATACAATTTTCATTTCGAGGAGAGAATGTTGCAAAAACATCACATAATGAAATATTTGCGTTGAGAACTGTGAGCCCGAATTTCTGTAGGAAGACTATCGGGATGTTCAATAAATGACATGTTCAGGGTAGAAGAACCGAACCTGCTGTCAATGGAGCATCAAGATGTCTCCTTTATATAACAGAAATTGGTGTTGGAGCCGACATAGTCCAGTACTCCATGCCAATCTTTAAGTTGATTGTCAGCGCTGTCACTGAAACCCTTGAATTCGATTTGTTTTTGAATTCTTTTGCAATAAAAGGGTGTCTGCCATTGGCGTGTGATATGCCTGGGTTCACTGCGCATAAATTGGGGTCGATTTTATATGCAGAATGGGCTATATATTTACAAGTAAATAGGAGGCAAGACATTCGACACCTGCACATCTAAATGGTTGCGTGCTAAATTATGGTGTGAGATCGGAAGCTTATCCGACGCGTAATGGATAACATGCCCCGTGGACTCTAGCGTTGAAGACTAGTTCTTTAACTGGAAACCCTCTCCCAGTGAATTAGCAAAGGTAAAGTAGGCAAGTGGCTAATACTTTTACCTTTATGAGAATGAATAATTAGCATTTCGAAAATGTGAAAATAAGAAAAAATAAGATCACGTATTACTTTACGTTATTATTATGCAGTAAATTAATCAATAGCTAAACTTAATTCTTTTAACAATAATAATAATAATAATAATCTTGTTTAAATAAGTTTATTAAAAGTGTTATTGACCAAAATATTTAATTTTTATTTTTTCCAAGATATTTAAATTGATTGTTCCTAGATATTAATTATTTATACTATCGTGTTAATGAATCATCGACCCATGTATTACGATTGGGGTGGAGGGTCTAGTACCTATGATCGATTAAAAGTTTGATATTCCACTAATAAACAGGGTTGGTGCCCAGAGATATTATTTTAAATATAGGGCTCCACTAAGAAAAATATAAAAAAATGCATTAGAATAAGTATTATTACATAGTAGGATGGGATACCCTGCATTAGGACAAGGAGGTCGCGAGACCACCCTCCTTGACCTCGGTACCAGTAAGACTTGCCTAGCAAGTAAAAATATAAAAAAAAACTATACCCGTTTGTAAATTTGAAATTTGAAATTATATGTTAAAATCTAAAAATATATTTCAAATTTTCACAAATTTATTATGTATACAGGAAACACTACGATGGTAAGAACATATCAGCGACGACGACGTGATCGGGCAGCATCACCGTCATTAACACCACCACCGTCATCATCACCATCACCACCATCACTGCCTCCAGCAAGACCATCATCAACACCAATCGCTTCAGCACCGGAGTTGACCGTGATAATGCACTCATTGGAAGCCTTATTGGAAACATTAAGAGGGTCGACAATGGCTAAGACCAAAGAAGAGCAACCCTAACCCTTAGAAACCAATTCAACAGAACCAAAAAATTCCGAGTATAAAAGATCAAAGGAAGATATTTCTAGGGAGCTACAGAGAATTAAACTCCCAGAATTTTCTGGAGGACGTGCTAGAGAACATGCTGAGGCATGGTTAGAAGGAATGAATAGATGTTTTAAACTAAGAGAGTACTCTTCTTCAAAAACAAAAATTGCCGTATTTCAGTTAAAGGAAAGTGCCTTGATTTGGTTGGGAAATTTGGAAAAACAACTACACCTCACAATGAATAATGTCCCTTGGGAATTGTTTGAGGAAAGATTCCGTGCTAAATATTTACCTCCATATTTTCAAGAACAACAAGCCGGGGCCTTTCATACATTAATTCAAGGTAATAAAACAATGGAAGAATATGAAATAAGGTTTATGGAGCTTGTGAAATATGTTCACTACTTAGATTCTGATGAATGTCAAACTGAATGCTTCATATTTGGGTTAAACCGTCACATCAAGGCCTTGGTTAGGATGTGGAAGCCATCATCAGTGGGCGAGGCGGTAGAATGTGGCCGCTATGCAGAAGAGCATCTAGGAATCAAAAAGGATGTCGGGCCAACAGAACCTCTACAATCAGGATTTCCAGGAAAGACTCCCTGAAGTTTTCTTAGGGGAAGTAGCTCAAGACCACCACCTTATGGCAATAAATTTACCTCAAGAAGTATAGGAGCAAGAGCTCCTAAGACAGTTAATACTATAGCTGCTGAATCATCAAACACAAGTCCATGGAAATCTCGTGGAACTGCTAATAGAGGAAGAACTACGAGAGGAAGCGGCATGAGAGGGCGAAGCTCTTTATCCAAAAACTCACAATTTGATTCAAGAGGACTGACCCAGGTTAATTGTTGGGGATGTGGAGGACCGCATTTTCAACGTGATTGTCTAGAAGCTTCATCAAGTATATTGCAGAGAACAAGAAAAGAACCAAAACCAAATACCCAAGGAAATCATAGAATCCATGCAATAGTCAACAACAATCAAGCAGTGCATTAATCCACTGTAGTGGAATCCTCAGGTATTATTAATGGTATAAAATTCAAAATCTTATTTGATACTGGTGCCACAGATAGTTTCATTTTGTTATATGCATTAAATAAATGTTGGTTAGAAGCTCGGAAACAAAATGATTTTAGACAGGTAGAAATGGCCTCAGGGGAACTCCAATTCGTAAATTTAAGTGTGGAACAATGCAAAATTGATCTAGGGGTCTGTTCGACTAAATGAAAAGTTTATGTCACAACCCTAGGAACTTATGATCTTGTCATAGGTATGGAATGGTAAGAAGCTCATCAAGCTTGGGTAGACTGTTAAGGGAAAAGAATTCTAGGTATAAATGATGAAGGAGAGGTGATCCAAATTCAAGGTATCAAGAGAAAAGTATCTTTACGCTACATATTAGTAATGCAAATGAAGCGTTGCTTAAGGAAAGGTTGTCAAGCATACACAGTTCAAGAAGTAAGCAAAGAAAAAGAACTATCCTTAGAACAATATCCAGTGTCAGTCGAATTTCCGGATGTATTTCCAAAGGAACTACAAGGATTACCCACTGAAAGAGAGCTAGATCTCACAATAGAATTGAAACTTGGTACTCAACTAATCTCTAAAACACCTTATAGAATGACAACCCCAGAACTTAAAGAATTGCAAAGAAGAAAGATGGTTCCTTAAGATTATGCATAGACTACCGAGACTTGAATCGAGCTACAACGAGAATCAATATCCCATGCCTCGAATTGATGACCTCTTTGACCAAATGAAAGGAGCTGCTGCCTTTTCAAAAATTGATTTATGATCAGGCTATCATCAGCTAAGGATTTTAGAAAACGATATTTTTAAGATTGCATTCCGAACACGCTTTGGGCATTATGAATTTACTGTGGTACGATTTGGGTTGACTAATGCACTAGAAATATTCATGAACCTTATGAACAACGTTTTCTGCAAATTTCTTGATAAATTTGTACAAGTTTTCTTAGATGATATTCTCATCTACTCCATGAATAAGAAAGAACATGAAGAACATTTATGGATAGTATTATCCTGCCTCAGAAAACACTAGTTATATGGAAAGTTATCCAAGTGTTCTTTCTTTCAGGAAAAGATTCATTACTTAGGTCATATCATATCTGGTAAAGGAATCTCGGTAGATCCAGAGAAGGTAAAAGAAATCATGGAATGGCCAATACCAAAAAATGTAGATGAAGTGCAAAGTTTTATAGGTTTAGTCGGCTACTACCGAAGATTTGTGGAAGGGTTCTCCAAAATTGCAAAGCCAATTACAACTCTTCAACGTAAGGGTGTTAAGTATGAATGGACTGAGGAATATAATAAAGCATTCTCTGAACTCAAAAGACTGTTGACCAATGCACCAATCTTAAGAGTCCCTGATATAGACAAAGATTTCACTGTATGTACTAATGCATCCAAACATGGGTTAGGTGTAGTATTAATGCAGGATAGAGGAGTAATAGCATATGCCTCAAGAAAGTTAAAACCTCATAAAGAACACTATGTCACTCATGATTTAGAGTTAGCCGCTGTAGTACTAACTTTAAAGATATGGAGACACTATCTAGTAGGGCGAAGCTTTATGCTTAAAAGCGATCATCAAAGCCTTTAGTATTTGTTCACCCAAAAAGACTTGAATGCTAGACAAGGATGATGGAGTGAATTCCTAAGTGAATATGATTTTGGAATATCATACATTAAAGGAAAAGAGAACGTAGTGGCAGATGCTTTAAGCAGAAGACCCTGAATATTTTCCCTCATACCTATCAAAGTAGGCTTAAGGCAACGAGTGCTAGAACATCTCATGAGAGATAGCTGGTATTTAAAGGTAAGATCTAGTCTTGATAGTAAAAAGGCAAAAGAACCTAAGTTTGATGAATATGAACTAGAAGATGATGGAACCTTACGATTTTATGGAAGGATGTATATTTCTGATAATGGGGACCTCCGAGACACCATCCTTAAGGAAGCCCATAAAGCAGTATTTTGTGCACATCCTGGAGTAAAGAAAATGTATACTGATACCAATAAACTTTTCTTCTGGTCAGACATGAAGCACAATATCATTCAATTCGTTACAAAATGTCTTGAATGTCAACAAGTAAAAGCTGATCATTGTCATCCAACAGGTCTCCTACAATCTCATGACATTCCTATGACCAAATGGAAGATCATTTCTATGGATTTTATTACTGGGCTACCTCTTATTTCACAAAGACACAATGCTATTCTGGTAGTAGTGGATAAATTAACGAAAAGCGCCCATTTCATTCCTATAAGAGATACTTACGAAGTTGCTGACATAGCTCGAGTATTTATAAATGAAATTATCAGATTTCATGGAATACCTAAAAAGATTATATCAGATAGAGACTCGCAATTCACTTCAAAATTTTGGACTTGGATGCAGTCGGCCTTAGGAATTCCACTAAATTTAAGTACATCTTATCATCTTGAAACTGATGGGAAAATAGAAAGGGTAAATCAAGTACTAGATATGTTGAGGATGTATGTGATGGATCAACAGTCACAATTGAAGCATTATACGGCAAACTTTGTAGAACACTGTTAAGCTGGGACAAGTTAGAAGATCGAGTGATAGTAGGAACTAGAGGATCAGGGACAAGGTTGTCACCTCGATTTATCAGACCATTTAAAGTCATGGAAAGAGTTGGATCTGTTGCCTATCGTCTTGCATTGCCACTTCACTTGCATAAAGTTCATAATGTATTTCATGTATCTGTATTAAGACATTTCATAGCTAACAAATCTCATAACCTTCAATGGAAGGAACTGCAGGTATCAGACGAGAGAATCATTTCGGTGAAACCATTAAGTATACTGGAACGTAGGGTTCGACAGCTCAGGAATCATCTGGTAGACCAAATTAAGGTCTAGTGGGACAAGTATAGCCCTGGATTGGCTACTTGGGAAGATACATAAATCATATGTCAAAAATACCCTAACTTTTGTTAATTTTAAAGAATTTTAAAGCTATATTTTGTATATATTTACTTTACTTTAAATCAAATATTCAAAACTGTTTTGGAATATCACATATAAACATGAATTTTTATGATATGTTGTTTGCTTAATTCCATTGGTACGTGGATACGAAGACGAAATATGTTATTCAAATTAGTCTTACTAAATTATAGATACCAAAGTAAAGTTTAATATTTGATTAATCTTGCTATAAAATGTAAATCATGAATTCTGATAGGAATTAAGATATTATAAATTCTGCTTCATTTATGCATATCGATGAGATAGAAATAAAAGAATGACTACAATTTCAATATGAAAGTCGATAGCATGAGCAAGACATGACAAAATATGTTGTACTAGAGATAACAGGGATAAGCTATACAGAAATTGTTTATTTTATGTATATACTGATGCACATGTTATAATATATGGACAAGTGTTTACGTTGCATCTAGTATTGTTACTAAAACGGCCACGTGATGACAAAAACTTAAGTACAATTAAGACTCAATAAGGTTCCATGAAAGAACATTAACTCTGGTCGCACTAGGAGGGGTGGAGGTATTGTCCATCGTTTACCCTGAAAAACCTGGAGTCATGGGAGGATAGTGTGAATCACGCTCCCCTAGACGTGTGATGATGACTGTCAGATGCCTACTGGGCAATCGGGTTGATATAATAAACGCTGACACCCTTGAGAGTCTATGAATTGTTAATCAGTATAGCTAACACCATGGCACACTCTAGTAGAGAATGGATAGGATGGATGCGGAAGAGATTAGGAAGGATAGGATGACTCTAGAGTAGCTTTAAGAATCAACCGGGGCAGGACATGAATATTATAGCTGTAAAATCTTAAAATATTCAATTTTTTTTTTTTTTAAATACCCATATAAAATGAAATACAAGGACTTGTATATTCACATTAATCACTAATATATTTTAGAAACCCTAACTTTGGGACGAAGTTTTTGGAAGGGGAGATGTATGTAATGAACCGCCTATAAATAAAATACGAGTATTAGCATAGATACGAGACCTCCATACGATAGCTATGTATGCATGGACCCGCATGTATCACACTATATGTAAATTAGTTACTGCAAGAGGAGATATAAATTAAGGTAATAAATTAATACCTCACTTGAGTATCATATATATGATAAGTCCTTAAAATCAACAGAAAATGTTAATTTTAAAAGTACAGATTAAAATTTACAATTTAAAATTAATAAAATAATAATATAAATTAATTAAAATTATAAAATTATAAATTTAATTAATTCATTAAAAAAATATAAATAAACTTTATTAAATCAAACTACGTATCCAAATAAAAATCAACAAAATCAAATGAGATTTGATTTCATAAAAGTTACACGTAACCAAAATATTGACACGGAGATGAGAAGAAGGCGGTGGATGAGGAAATAAAAGGAGAAGGGAAAAACCATTTTAAAGGGAAAAAAAACAACAGAGTTGAGAACAATTTTTGGATACTGTAGTATAACATTGAAGGGAACTTGAGTCTTGATTATATTGAAGTTTTTGGGCACAAGGGAATTAGATTGCTTCAATAGGAAAGCTTTCTGAGACTGAGTACCTAGGTTGTACTCAGTTCGACAGGGAGGTTTTGGCGATTTTAGTAACATAGCTGGACAAGAATTACAGCAGAGCAGACAAATTTGTAGCAGAGCAGACAAATTTGCAGCAGAGCAGACAAGGTATTCATTAGATTAATCTTTCAAATTCAGTGTTTAAATTTTCATGTTCTGGTATTAAATAAAGATAAATTTACAATCAGGGTTCTTAGAATTGATACACTCAAATATTTGCGAACCCATGTCCACTAAAGCTCTTAGTGGTGTCGAGTACTTCCTTGCCTTCATTGATTACCACTCAAGGAAAACTTGGATTTATTTTCTGAAAGCAAGGGACGAGGTTTTCTGTTGATTCAAAGAGTTCAAGGCTTTGGTGGAGAATCTGACTACGAAGAAAATAAAAGTTTTGCGTTCAGATAATGGTGGAGAGTATGTCGATAAGGGTTTCACTGATTTTTGCGCTAAAGAGGGAATCGGAAGAGAGTGTACAACTCCCTATAATCCGGAGGTGAATGGAGTAGCAGAAGGAAAGAACAAGACTATTGTAGAAGTAGCTAGGGCCATGATGTATGACTAGGATATGCCAAAATTCCTGTGGGCAGAAGCATGCAACACAACAGTCTATATTTAGAATAGAACTCCTCATCAGGCATTTGGCAAGATTACTCCAGAGAAAGTCTTCACAGGGAAGACACCTGAAGTCAGTCATCTCAGGATATTTGGGAGCTTAGCATATTGCCGCATACCCGAGGAATAGAGGAAGAAGCTGGATCAAACTGTAGAGAAAGGATATCTAGTGGGATATAGCGAGAATGCTAAGGCATACAAAATCTATCTTCCAGGGAGCAAGAAGGTAGTAGTTCGACGAGATGTGAAGTTCGTGGAAGACAGGGCTTTCATAAAATCTCGAGAAATGCCTTTCGAGGAGCAGTCAAAAGAGGAACCATTGGTCAAACCTCTTCAACCAACGGGAGAAAATAATTCTTTCTCTGGTCAAGAAGAATCACAGGATGAGGAGGAGCTAACAAAGCACTTGCTGGCAGAGGAAGAATGAGCAGGGAAGTTCATCAGATTCTACGAGATGCAGAGGACACCATTGGTGTGCCAAGGAACAATAAGAGGGAGCGAAAACAACCAGATAGATATCAAGAATTAGTAGCTCAAGATGGGGAGTTTGCCAGCTTTCAGGAGGTAACTCAACATCAGGTTTGGCTGGATGCAATGGTAGAGGAGTACAACTCCATAATGGTGAACGATGTCTGGGAGGTAGTGCCAAGGCCTCAAGACAGATCAATGGTAGGTTCGAGATGGATCTACAAGATTAAATAGGCTACAGACGATAGTGTTGAGAAATACAAAGCCAGGTTTGTGGCTAAGGGGTATGCTCAGAAGGAAGGAATTGACAACGAAGAGACCTTCGTCTCGATAGCCAGGTATACATCTATTAGAACCATGATATCTCTTGTAGCATAGATGGGGTGAGAGATTCATTAGATGGATGTCAAAACAACATTTTTGAATGGTGTGATAGAAGAAGAGGTATACATTGAACAACTAGACACATGAGAAGAAGTCTCATGTATGCAGATTGAAGAAACCCTTGTATGGGTTGAAACAGGCACGTAGAGCATGGTATGGGTGAATCAATGACTACTTGCAGAAAATGGGATTTATCAAGAGTGACACAGATCCAAATCTCTACTATCTGGTTGTAGAGAATGAGCCTCTAATGTTAGTATTATGTGGATTATCTCTTCTTGACAGGATCATCCAGGCTCATAGGGGACTGCAAGAAGAATCTAGCCACAGAGTTCGACATGAAGGATTTGGGACGAATGCATTATTTCTTGGGGTTGGAAGTTTGTCTACAAAAGTGGGAGATCTTCCTTGGGCAAGGGAGATATGCTACAGAAATCCTGAAGAGATTCAGGATGGAGGACTGTAGATCCATGGCTACACCAATGATAACCAACTGGAAGAAGATTGATGCATCAAAAGATAAAGATGTTGATCCCACCTTATATCGGCAGCTCATAGGGTCCCTGACGTATCTGGTCAATACTAGACCAGAGATTTGCCATGTGTTGGAATTTCTAAGTCTGACACGTTAGAAACCCTTCATGCACTTTACTGATTTATTCCTACCTACTTGTTATTTTTCTTTAACAAGTTATTTACAAAATAAATACTGAAAATAAACACTAGTGCATGCTCAACATATTACAGATCAACAACTAAAAGAAACAAGAACAAACACACCACATGACGCCATTATTTTTGGACCAATGTCCCCGGAAAAACCCATTGCAAGAAAACTGGTGCCGCTATTTGAGGGTTTTCTTATTAAGCAATATCATAGTACAATTTGGGTGCCGAAACTGGCCTAGCCAATAAAGAATTTCCTTAGCAGCTATACCCCACAGTTTGAGAGAAATCTCCTGGCTGAAACCCCAGAAAGTCTTTCTAGAGCTCTTCAACACAAAACTGCGCTGCAACCCCAGCGTCTGCCCAATCTGGATTGCGTCAACCCCTCTCTATCTCAAGCTGGCCCTGCGTCAACTTTCTGGGCCTCGGCGTCAGACTCACTGACCTCTCTAGTTCTCTGCGCAACACTTGACTGTCTCTGCATGAGCCCTTGCTGGCTTTTCATCATTCTTCTTGGCTGCTACGTTGCTATACCTTCTCTGTTTCTCTATACTCAATGCCTCACAGCTGCTCTCCCGATCACTGATTCTATCTCTCTTAGCAAACCCCGTTCTAGAAAATAGAATCACTGATTATTTGGTGTGATTTCCAAGTGATCCTCAAGCCTCCTCTTATACTTTTTTCTGTTGATGATTCATGTTGGACACCTAATCCTCAATGGGTTAGTGTGGAAGCCGAATAGACAAAAGGAAGTCCAAGAGACCTTGGGATGTGAAACCCAATGGTCAAACCATGTACTATAAATGTATATGATTTGTTAATAAAATTGTACTCTCATGTTTTATCTTTCAATTCCTTTGCTGCCCATGTGTGTTTAACATGGTATCAGAGTAGGCGTATTCCTACCTTGCATAATTACTTTGAGCCATTTGTTTTATGGTCTTTATGTGTAGGTCATTTCTGCCATCACTTATGAATATTTTCTCAGCTAAATTCTAGCTGTAACCTCTGTCATTTCTCCAACCCTATTTTTAGCATTCCTGTCTTGTAACTCCCTTCTGCCAGTTTCTTGCAGTCTGTTCACTGCCCCTTGTGGAGTCTGTCTACTGCCCTCTCCACAGTGGTTGCTGCAAATCTCTGACATTATCTGTGCTCCTTTCCGTGCTCTTTGGGCTCTTTGCCATCATCATTGGAAGGATTGCTCTAATGTGAGATCGACGACTGATCTCTCGGCTATTCATTTTCGCTAGGCAGTGGAGGGAGGATGGCAGCTTATGCAGGAGCGTTTTTGAATCCTTATGTGCCTGTTTCAAAGATTTCTCTTCTTTGGCTTTCAATTCGAACCTGTGTTTGAAGCGATCGGAGAAAGGCTTAGTGATATGTTGGAATATCGTGGTGTTATGTGCATGGAGCATTGTTGCATTGAAACGATATTATATGCTGCGTTGTCTGAGAAACAATCCATTGATACACACTAAGCATGCGAGTTTGAATATTATTCTGACTGTGAGGTTGGTGTGGTGCGTTCAAGACCGTTGCAACAATTCGATTGGTGATAACATATGGTGCGTATTGTTGTGAGCAGTCTATGTTGTGTTGGGTTGATATCTTGACTGCGTGTGAATTGAACATTGTGTTGTTCATTCCTGATATGTGCATTGTTCATATATGGTTGTTTACGCTACCCCATCCATATATATTTCTTGAACGCTGGTACCATACGCTGCCCCATCCATATATATTTCTTGAACGTTGGTACCATACGCTACCCCATCCATATATATTTCTTGAGCGATGGTTCCATTGAAGTTTGAATAGTTTCTTGAACAGTGATAGTTTCTTGAACGCTGTGTATTACATTGTATTTACACTCACCATATATTGAACGCTGTGTATTACATTGTATTTACACTCACCATATATTGAATGCTATGTATTACATTGTATTTACACTCATCATACGTTGCCCCACTCTTGTTGGTCACTTTTAGAACTGTGGTGAACGCTGACCACATTAAATTGAACACCAGACAAAGATGGTATGTTTTAAAATTCGTTGAAGTTTGCAATGTGCTAGTTGTTTTGTTTCAATGACTGAGTTCAAGCCTAAGCAGTACACCACATTGCGGTGAAGCCGATAGATTGACTCGAATGCTAGGTTCCTACATTGGTTGAAGGGAAAACAATTGTCATTGGATTGAACTCACTGGAGCGATTAATTCCATGGGCATTGAGTTTTGAATGATGCATGTCGCTGGTTATGAACCTAGAAGCATTGAAACAATAGCTTATGATGTTGAATCTATGTTGGAGTTTGTGTGTTGGTTATGAAGAATCATAGTAATTATGTATAGGTTATGACAACCGACTATGTATGATCTAGAACTCCGTTATTTATTCTCTGCGCGTGTTGGGTTATATCGTGATTGATTTGCATTGAGTACTAAATAAAAGAGACATTATAATGAATGTTGGAACGTGATGAATATTTAGCTTTGTGATTGAATACTGGAGCGTGATTTGTGTTTCTGCGTTGAAGAATCTCTAACATCATTGTGCATGTCGAGCACTTCTGTACATTTTGAAGATAGTGCGTTGGAATGGAGCCAAGTCCATGCATAACTCCTAGTATGTTGCGTTGAAATTTTTGAAGGGCTATATTTGGTATTTGTATTTTGAAGACTGAGTATCATATGATGCATGAATTAACGACTGGGCATATTCGTGTGTCTGAATAGTTCTAGAAGACCATCTTTGGCACACCACAGCAAGCAATTTGCAGTTTATGAGATTATGTACAACTCTTTCTTTGGCGATCTGTAATCCCACAATTGTAGCTGTTCAACATGCTATCATCAATGGTTACAAGAATGTATTAGCAGCCGCTATTGAACTTGACTATTCTTTTCCACTGGCTGAGAAAGTGAAGGAGTATTTGAAGGATCCAAGCAAGTTTGCAGTTGCTGCTGCCCCAGTGTGGCATTGTATTTAAAACTCATTATAGTTTTTGTCTACATATATATGCATTGATTCCTTGTTACTTCGACTGCTGCATAAGATTTTGGTGCGCTGTATAAAGGCAATGATTGTTTTGACAAATAAAAGTAATCTTTTGTGGAGAAAAGTTTAGTCGGTTGTATTGTCAGAACATAGTGCTGGTCATGAGTAAACTCTTATTTTTATATGGATTGTAATTGGTGCTTGCTGGTTTTCACATTGATTATTTGCTGCACATTTATAAAGGATATTGCTAGTGGGTATTATTCTTCTGCATTGAGTAGTAGTTGTGATCAATTTTTAAGGTGTAATTCTAACATTAAAGAAAAAATGGCCAGAACCAATGAAGTATTACAGTTCCTCAAAACTCTGCTATTATCTACTACTCATGATACATTAAAAGTCAACAAAGTTTCTCTCACAAACATTCAGGTCTGTCTACAAAATGCACAAGAGAAAATTGATTTTTTGCAGCTCGAATCTCAGCTACAGTAACAAGAATTAAAACAGAGGAGTCATTCTGAACCTGTTTCTGTTCAGAAGATTGAAACAGACTCCCATAAAGCAACAAGGTTACATGCAGATGCAGAAGTTCAGCTTGCACTTCCCAAGCCATCATCAGACCTTGGGAAGAGCTTGTCCATAACAAGCACATAATTGGTCTTGGATATGACAAGGACATGACCTTTCATATTCCAGACTACTCCAAGCTCATTCAGTTTCAGAGTGTTGGATTCATTCATGACAGTTCACCTCCAGCTGTTCCAGATTTTGCCCCTCTTGCATAGCAACCACAACAGATTGTGAAATGTCAACAGTGTGACCAAGTTGGCCATTTGAAAGATCACTGTTTTGATCTTCATCTATGTAAGCATTGTCATAAAACTACCCATTCTTCACACAGATGCTTCAGAAACAAATGTCCTGCAAGAATAAAGATTTATCTTGGATGGATCGCTTCTTGGCAATGGGCATTAACAGCCAAGAAGATATTCCAATCACATGTCAGAACTTGTTCTTGAGTATTGAACAGTCTTGTAGTTGAGTTTTCTCCATCATCTCACCTTGTATCTGACAGGGGGGAAATGATGGTCATCTACAAGCTTCAAAGCCACATCAAGCGAGCCTGAGCCACAACTTGCCACTATAGCTCTCTCTACCGCTCCATCCGCATCAGCCAGTCCTGCTACTCATCTTCGGGGCTCCCGTAGCAAGGTCTAATCTAAGTGGCTGAGTACCTCAAGGATCTTGCCCCTCATTGCATGTAGTCCATCTAACTACAACTCGATGTCTCCCCACTTTTGCTTAAGTGATGCGTGTGCACTCATGGCACAATCATCGTCTATCAAAACTTCCTTCTCTGACCGTGCTGGCGTTGCCTTAGTCTCGAAAGACTCTCCCTTACTCTTCTTCCTTGGGCACTGGGTCGCATAATGACCCATCTCCCCACAGTGGAAGCACTTGATCTTGGAGAGATCTTTCTTCTTCTGCTTCTCCTGCTTTCCCTTGGATGTTAGGGCCACATCTTCTTCCTGCTTGACTTTGATCCCCTTGCTGCTGCTACCCGTCTTTGATTGCTGTCTGATCTCTTCCTGGCGAAGAGCTGCCCACATCTTGTCTCAAGGTGGAAGTGTCCCTTTGCCCAATATACTCTGGACAAATACTTCCCATTCTTCTGAGACAACATTCAGGACTGTCCTCACCATCAGCTCCTGATCTGGTGTGACCTCTATAGCAGTCAACTGACCTCGGATCTCATCCAGTCCTCCAAGGAAGGTGTCAATCGGTTCTCCCTTCATCTAATACGACCTGAACTAATTCTCAAGTACCATTCTTCTCTGCACAGAAGTATGTTGGTACAATTTCTTGAGGGCCTCCCACATCTCATATGCCGTTTCCTTCTCGGCAATGTGTGGAACTACATGGTCCTTGACCCACATCAAGGATGATGCTCTTGGCCCTCGTCATTGCCTCCTCGTACTTGTCATTATCATTGGGGTTGACTTGGATAGTTATAACCTTCAAGGCAAAGTTCTTGATATGATTCCTTTCAAGCACTGATAAGATTTCGGCCTTTCAGACTGCGAAGTTCGGTGCTCCATCCAGTCTATCCTGGTCTCTTACCTCGTGTAGTGCCATGATGCTCCTCTACTTCCCTCCTAGAAGTTCTCTGTTCGACTCCTCTGAGTCTCTACTTTCTGTCTGGAAGTTCTCTTCTGGACTCCCTCTGAGTCCTGATTTCCCTCCTAGAATTCCTTCTGCTGCTTGTCGAGATGCTTCCTACTCTGATCATCTTGTGCAACTGCACGTTGATCTAGGTTCCTCGGCTAGAAACCCTCGGTAACAACTCCTTTGGCCCTTTTCTGTCAGGTACTGTTCTGACTACAGTACCTCACCAGCTCCACTTTGCAATATTCCTGTAGCCCTCTAGACCCCAACAATTGTCTCTCTGTGAATTGCGTCAGCCCCTCTCTGGCTCTATGTCACCCCTGATGGGTCTGCGTCAGCCCTGGGATGCCCTACGTCAGCCCTCTGGCCCTTTGCGTTAGCAACGCTGGCCTATCTAAGGCTCTGCTCAGTTCTCGACTTCTTCTGTGTGGCTCTGGCTAGCTTTGCATCACACTTCCTTGGTTTTTGCGCTGCCACAAACAACTTTTGTCACCTCAGGACAACTGTTTTCTGCTGCTATTGCTTCACTCGGCTGATGCCTTTTAGTCCTCCTGTGATTTGCAATCACGCTCTGATGCCATGTTGGAATTTCTAAGTCTGACACGTTAGAAACCCTTCACTTTACTAATTTATTCCTACCTGCTTGTTATTTTTCTTTAACAAGTTATTTACAAAGTAAATACTGAAAATAAACACCAGTGCATGCTCAACATATTACAAATCAACAACTAAAAGAAACAAGAACAAACACACCACATGACACCATTATTTTTGGACCAATGTCCCCGGAAAAACCCAATGCGGGAAAACTGGTGCAGTTATCTGAGGGTTTTCTTATTAAGCAATATCAGAGTACAATCTGGGTGCCGAAATTGGCCTACTCAACAAAGAATTTCCTTAGCAGCTATACCCCAAAGTTTGAGAGAAATCTTCTGGGTGAAACCCCGGAAAGTCCTTCCGGCAGCTCTTCAGCACAAAACTGCTCTGCAACCCGAACATTTGTCCAATCTGGACTGCGACAACCCCTCACTGTTTCACGCTGGCCTTGTGTCAGCCTTTCTTGGCCTATGTCAGCCCCAGGAGGCCTTGCGTCAGCTTTCTGGGCCTCTGCGTCAAACACGCTGGCATCTCTGGTGCTTTGCGCAACACTTGGTTGCCTCTACGTGGCCTTGCGTGAGCCCTTGCTAGCTCTGCGTCACTCTTCTTGGCTGCTGCGCTGCTTTCCTGACACAATCTCTGCCTTCTCTGTTTCTCTGTACTCAATGCCCCTCACCTACTTTCCTGATCACTGATTCTATCTCTCTTAGCAAACCCTACTCTAGAGAATAGAATGATTGATCATCTCGTATGATATCCAAGTGACCCTCAAGCCTCCTCTTATACTTTTCCTGTTGAGGATTCAACGACCAAGATTAAGTCCCTAATTAATGGCTAAGATTAGATCTGGCTTGATCCATGTCTTTTGGACCACTCTAACACAGATTCATATTAATACTCATTAATATTTTCTTTTTCACTAAGTTTAAACTTGGGGACTTCATTAAAAATATTAATTATTTTAATATCTCTTGATCTATTTAGATTTTGCCCAAACCCTTTCTAGGTATTGGAGATCTCATGTGCTCCAACCTCTCCACCAAATTTCGTGGCTAGAGCACATCCGATGCTATGCCAAATCAACACTATGCCGCCAACACCCTAAGTTAGTGCATGGTGGAGTTGAATAGAGCGCACTAGGCAGTAGCTAAAGATGTTCTCAGGTATTTACATGGAACAATCGATTATGGACTCTTGTACACCAGGAGTAAGAATATCAGATTGAATGGGTGTACTGATGCAGATTGGGTAGGAAGTTCAGTGGATCGGAAAAGTACCTCTGGGTATTGTTTCAACATTGGATTAGGAATGACCTGGTGCAGTAGGAAATAGAAATCTGTGGCTTTGAGCTCAGCTAGGGCAGAATATATGGCCGCAAGCACAACTTCATGCAAGGCCATATGGCTTAGAAAACTACTTGTGAACCTATTTAGAAGAAAGATGGAGGTGACCAGGATCATGTGTGATAATCAAAGTTGCATCAAGCTCTCTGAGAATCTAGTGTTTCATGATCAGTCAAAACATATTGATATCCGGTGTCACTTGGTTAGAGACTGTGTCCAACAAGGAGTTGTATAGTTGAGCTACACTCCTACAGGAGTACAGGTGGCAGACATCCTTATCAAGGCCGTTGGAAGAACCAAGTTTGATTATTTCAGGGAGAAGATGGGGATGATAAAGAATCCATTTGAGTAGCAAAAATGGGTATGATGTTGCAGTGTAGTAGTTGTCAACAGTAGCACGATGCAACATAATGAGAAAGAGTTTGCAGTGTAGATGTAGTTTTGGGAAGAAGGACCAACAACAACAGGGATGCAGAGGGAGTTGCAGTACAAATGTAGCAGTGGCAGTGATAGAGGCATGGGCAACAATATAGGATGCTGTAGTGCAGAGGATGTTGGGCAGGGAGGCTTAGCATCAGCATAGGTACCAATGCCGTATGATTAGAGTAATGCTCAATGTGGAGTATTATTAAAGCACAATCCTCACTAAGAAGGAGTGTTGATTTGGGGTAGCATCGTATGTGCTCTAGCCATGAAAATTGGTGGAGAGGCTAAAGCACATGAGATCTCCAAGACCTAGAAATGGTTTGGGCAGATTCTAACTGGTTTGGGAGATATTAAAATAATTAATATTTTAATGGAGTTTCTAAGTCTAAACTTAGAAAAAATAAAATATTAATGGGTATTAATATAAAACTGGGTTAGAAGGTTCCAAAAGTCATGGATCAAGCCAAAACTAATTTTAGCCATTGATTAGAGATTTAATCTCGGCGTTGAAGGACCAATAGGAAAAGCATACGAAGAGGATTGAGGGTCAGCTGGAGAACACACTGAGGGAGATTGGTTAGTTCGATTTCTGGAGCGGGGTTAGCTGAGAAATTCGAAGTATAGTGGTTTGGAGAGCAGTAGGAGGGGGCAAGTACGGAATAGAGAGTCGGGAACAGTACCAGGGGAACGTTGCAGATGTTGGAGAGGCAGACACAGATTCTCTCAGGGAGATGCAGAGGCTGCAGACTATGCAGTCACTGGAGGGTCTGTGTGGGTGATGTAGAGAGGCCCAGTGCTGACGTGAGAGGCAAGGGCTGACACAGAGAGGCAAGGGCTGAAGCAGAGTGTCTGGGAGCTACGCAAAGGTCAGGCAAGCTGACGCTGAGACTAGGGGAAGTGCTGAAGGAATTTCTCACTGTTGGGTAAGCTAGTTTGGCACCCAGTTGTATTGAAGAATTGCTGAATAATAAAATCCTCCCTTGCTACACTGATTTTCCTACATTGGCAGACGTAGAGGTTGCAGACTGCATAGTCACTGGAGGGCCTGTGTGGGTGACGCAAAGAGGCAAGGGCTGATGCAGAGGGTCTAGGAGCTATGCAGAGGTCAGCCAGGCTGATGCTGAGACTAGGGGAATTGCTGAAGAAATTTCTCTCTGTTGGGTAAGCTAGTTTGGCACCCAGTTGTATTGAAGAAGTGCTGAATAATAAAATCCTCCCTTGCTGCACCAATTTTCCTACATTGGGTTTTTTTGGGGACTGATTGTCCAAAATATTTGTGTCGATGTGTTAATTCTTGTGCATATGTTTGTTTCTGTATTATGATGTGATATTTGAAGCATAATTTATTTTAATGTTTACTTAAGGTTTTTCATAAATAACTTATCGGGAAATAAGTAGGTAAAATAAATCAGTTGTTGCGTGATAGAATTTTCATAGTAGTTCGATGAGATGTGAAGTTCATGAAGGACAGGGCTCTCAGAAAATCTCGAGAAATGCCATACGAGGAGTAGTCAAAAGAGGAGTCGTTGGTCAAACCTCTTCAACCAACGGAAGTAAAGAATTTTTTCTCGGATCAAGAAAAATCACAGGATGAGGAGGAGCTAACAAAAGCACTTGTTGGCAGAGGAAGAACAAGCAGGGAACTTCGTCAGTTTTTGCGAGATGCAGAGGACTTCATCATTGCGCGAAAACAACCAGGTAGATATCAAGGATTAGTAGCTCAGGATGGGGAGCTTGCTAGTTTTCAGGAGGCAGTGCAACATCAGGTTTGGCTGGATGCGATGATGGAGGAGTACAACTCCATAATGGTGAACGATATGTGGGAGGTAGTGTCAAGACGTCAAGGCAGATCAATGGTAGGTTCGAGATGGATCTACAAGATTAAATACACCGCAGACGACAGTGTTGAGAAATAGAAACCCAGGTTTGTGGCTAAGGGTTATGCTCAGAAGGAAGGAGTTGACTACGAAGAGACCTTTGCCCCGGTAGCCAGGTATACATCTATTAGAACTGTGATATCTCTTGTAGCATAGATGGGGTGGGAGATTCATCATATGGATGTCAAAACGACATTTCTTAACAGGGTGATAGAAGAAGAGGTATACATTGAAGAACTAGAGGGCTTTGAGACACATGAGAAGAAGTCTCATGTATGTAGATTGAAGAAAGCCTTGTATGGGTTGAAACAGGCACCTAGAGCATGGTATGGTCAAATCAATGACTACTTGCAGAAGATGGGATTTGTCAAGAGTGACGCAGATCCAAATCTCTACTATATGGTCATAGAGAATGAGCCTGTAATCTTAGTATTATATGTGGATGATCTCTTCCTGACAGGATCATCCAAGCTCATCTGGGTCTGCAAGAAGAATCTAGCCACAAAATTCGACATGAAGGATTTGTGACGAATGCATTATTTCTTGGGGTTGGAAGTTTGGCAGCAAGAGGGGGAGATCTTGCTTGGGCAAAGGAGATTTGCTACAGAAATCCTCAAGAGATTCAAGATGGAGGACTGTAGACCCATGGCTACTCCAATGATCACCAACTAGAAGAAGATTGATGCATTAGAAGACAAGGATGTTGATCCCACCCTATACATGCAGCGCATAGGGTCCTTGATGTATCTGGTCAATACCAGGCCAAACATTTGCTATGCTGTCAACACCCTTAGTAAGTTCATGGTGGAGCCAAAGAGGGCATACTGGGCAGCAACCAAACATGTTCCTAGGTATTTACAAGGAACAATCGATTATGGACTCTTGTACAACAAGAGTAAGGATATCTGATTGAGTGGATTTACTGATGCAGATTTGGCAGGAAGTTCAATGGATCGGAAAAGTATATTTGGGTACTGTTTCAACATTGGATCAGGAATGACCTCCTGGTGCAGTAGGAAACATAAATCCATGGCTTCGACCTCAGTTGAGGTAGAATACATGGCTGCGAGCATAGCTTCGTGTGAGGCCATATGGCTTAGAAAACTGCTTGTGAACCTACTCAAAAGAAAGATGGAGGCGACCAGGATCATGTGCGATAATCAGAGTTGCATCAAGCTCTCTGAGAATCTAGTGTTTCACGATTGGTCAAAGCATATTGATATCTGGTGTCACTTTTCTAGAGACTATGTCTAATGAGGAGTTGTACATTTAAGCTACACTCCTACAGGAGAATAGGTGGCAGAGATCCTCACCAAGGCCCTTGGAAGAACAAAGTTTAATTATTTCAGGGAAAAGATGGGGATGATAAAGAATCCATTTCAGTAGCAAAAATGGGGGTGATTTTGAAGTGCTGTAGCAGTTAGAAGTAGCATGATGCAACATGGCAAGAAAAGATTGCAGTGCAGATGCAGTGTTGGGAAGAAGGACCAACAACAACACGGATGCAGAGGGAGTTGCAATGCAGATGTAGTGTTGGGAGAAAGGACCAGCAACAACACGGATGCAAAGGGAGGTGCCGTATGGATGCAGTAGTGGCAGAGGTAGAGCCATAGGCAGCAGTACAAGATGCAACAATGCAGAGGATGTTGGGC
>APFE031546685.1:154714-230464 GCA_000404065.3 Pinus taeda | reverse complement strand
CACTAACATCAAGGTACATAGAGGGATTGGTGCTCTTGATTAAATACGAGTTCCATACCCTAATACATGACAAAATTCAATGGAAACATTGCAATCCCCCAATCCTGAAATCCTGAAAAACTGATAAGTCTGCTAGATTTTGAATAAAATCTAAAATTCTACTTTCTCCATATGAAATCCAATGAGGCTGGAACCACTCTCAAACATCCTGAGTCATTTCATGGCAATGTTAAAAATTTAAGTAAAAGGATGAAAATGAAGATTAAGGAGAATGTCACTTTTACTTTAAGAATTTAACATTACCATGACATTTGAATAGCTATCAATATTAGGAGAGTGAAATGGACCTCAAAGACCAAAAAACCAATTAATAAAACCATTTGGAGTCCCCCACACTTAGATAAAACATAAAAAATTCAAAAAAATTGCATTTTTGGGGGTTCACTGGCCGCTTTCCTTGACCCGGCCGGGTTGATACGGACTTGGCCTAGCCGGCCGAGTCATGCAATGACTCGACCGGCTCGGTATTAACTCGGTTGGCTGAACCGGTTCAACCATCGTGTTGAAATTTTTTTGGCCAACTCGGACCAACTCGGCCGAGTTGGTTCCGAGCCAGCCGAGTTTAAAAACACTGTCTACAACCAAGCTCTAATACCATGTTGAAATTTCTAATTCTATTCGTTAGAAATTTTATCTGTATTCTTCTGGTTTATTTCTCCTACTTGTTAATTACAAACAAGTTATTTAAACATATAAACATCGAAATAAACACAATGCTGTCTTAACCATCTACAGATCAACAATTGAACGAAATAGCAAACACACAAGTGACATCGTTATTTTTGGACAACTCATCCTCAGAAAAACCCAATGCGGGAAAACTGTTGCAACAATTCTGAGGGTTATATTATTATGTAGTATATCCTTGAGTACAACTGGGTGCCAAACTGGCTCACCGGATGGAGAAAAATAATCGCCAGTAATACCTCTTTATTCAGAAGTAGATATTCAGAAAATCTGCCCCATGAAACCCTCTCCAGCACCACTGAAGCACTGCGTCAGCCCTCCTGGCCTCATCCTCAGAACCCTCTGCGTTAGCCCTCTAAGGCATTGTGCAGCCTTTGGTACCCTCTATGTCACTCCTGCTGCCCTCTGCGTGGATCACACAGGCCCTCTGGCCTCTGCGCTCTCTGCTGGGCTTTGCGAGCTGCTTTGGCTTCTGTGTCTGCCTCTCTACCTCTGCGCTAGTCTCTCGGCACTATCTCTGCCTCTGTCCAATACTCACTGCCCCTCACTGCTGATCACTGATTCGACTGTACTTAGCAACCCCACTCTAGTAAATCGAATGATTGATCACTCTGGTGTATTCTCCAACTGATCCTCAAGCCTCCTCTTACACTTTTCCTGTTGGTCCTTCAATGACCGAGATTACATCTCTAATCAATGATTAAGATTAGATTTGGCTTGATCCATGACTTTCGGAACCTTCTAACCCAATTTTATATTAATACCCATTAATATTTTTTTTTCCCTAAGTTTAGACTTAGGAACTCCATTAAAATATTAATTATTTTAATATCTCCCAAACTGGTTAGAATCTGCCCAAACCATTTCTGGGTCTTGGAGATCTCATGTGTTTTATCCTCTCTACCAATATTCATGGCTAGAGCACATCCAATGCTACCCCAAATTAACACTTGACTTGTTTTCTCCCCCCTTTGACATCAATGGCAAAGGGTGACTCCCCTTGACAGGCTGCCTATTGCTCTTTACCTGTAACGTGCCTCTGCGCCCCCTATCTACTTGGTTGTATGGAGTGGACATCAACGTGTTGATTTGGGGTAGCATTGGATGTGCTCTAGCCACGAAATTTGGTGGAAAGGTTGGGGCACTTGAGATCTCCAATTGCCCGAAAGGGTTCGGGTAGATTCTAAACAGTTCAAGAGATATTAAAATAATTAATATTTTTAATGGAGTCCCTAAGTCTAAACTTAGGGAAAATAAAATATTAATGTGTGTTAATATGAAACTGTGTTAGAATGGTCCAAAAGACATGGATCAATCCAGATTTAATCTTAGCCGTTGATTTGGGACTTAATCTCGGCCGTTGATATGTCAACGAGAAAAGTATAAGAGGAGGCTTGAGGGTCACTTGGAGAAAACACCAGAGTGATCAGTCATTCTATTCTCTAGAGCGGGGTTTGCTAAGAGAGATAAAATTAGTGATAGGGAGTTGCAGCTGAGGGGCATTGAGTACAGAGAGACAAAGAGGCAGAGATATTGCCGGAAGAGTAGCAAGTAGCCAGAGAGAGTGACGCAGTAGCTTCCAAGGCTCACGCAGTGCCACGCAGAGGCAGCTGGGAGCTGCACAGAGCCTCGGGGAGGCTAGTGTTGCTGACGCAGAGGGTTAGAGGGTTGATGCAGGGCTTCCTAAGGTTGACACAGACCCGTCTGGGGTAACGCAAGGCCAATGTTGGGCAGAGGGGCTGACGCAGTCTAGAGAGAGGCTAACACTGTGGTTTTTGGGGCAAATTGGTGCTGAGTAGCTGCTGGAAGGATTATCTGGGGTTTCAGCCAGGAGATTTGTTAGAAACTGAGAGGTATTACTGCCAAGGAAATTCTCTGTTGGGTAGGCTAGTTTCGACACCCAGATTGTACTATGATATTTCTTAATAGGAAAACCCTCAGATAGTTGCACCGATATTCCCACATCGGGTTTTTCCGGGGACATTAGTCCAAAAATAATGGTGTCATATGGTGTGATTGTTTCTGTTTCCTTTAGTTGTTGATCTGTAATATGTTGAGTATGCACTAGTGTTTATTTTCAGTATTTACATTGTATATAACTTGTTAAGTAACATAACAATTAGGTAGGAATAAATCAGATAAAGTGCATGAAGGGTTTCTAACTAAGCAGACTTAGAAACTTCAATATAGTATCAGTTGAGTGAGCAATAGCAACAAAAAATAGCTATCCCAAGGTGACAGAAGTTGTTTCTAGCAGAGCAGCAACAAACGAAGAGTGACGCAGTGCCTGTGTCATCAAGGGTGAGCCGGGAAGAGGTAGCGCAGAGGCTAGGGAAGGAAAAGAGAGCCTCATGCAGAGCCATGCAGAAGCTGGGAGGGTTGATGTAGTTGGCTCAAGAGGTCGGGTTGCTGGTGCCGGGATTACACAGAACGTAGGAGCTCTCACCTTCAGGTTGCTGGGGTTTAGAAGGCTGTGGGAATATTGCAGAGTGGAGTTGGTGAGGTACTGTAGTTAGAACAATACCTGACAGAACAAGGCGAAGAGGAGTTGCTACCGAGGGTTTCTAGCCGAGGAACCTGGACCAGTGGTGCGGTTGCACAAGACAATGAGAGCAGGGGGCATCTTGACAGCGCAGAAGGGTTTCCAGGAGGGAAATCGAGACTCAAAGGGAGTCCAGAAGAGAACTTCGAGACGAGAAGTAGAGAGTTAGAGGAGTCGAACAAAGAACTTCCAGGAGGGAAGTAGAAGAGCATCATGGCACTGCACAGAGTAAGAGATGAGGATAGACTAGACGGAGTGTCCAACTTCGCAGTCTGGAAGGCCATAATCTTATCCGTACTTGATAGAAATCATGGCAAGAACTTCGTCTTAAAGGTTATAGCTATCACAGTCGACTCCAATGATAACGACAAGTACGAGGAGGAAATGGCGAGGCCCAAGAGCATCATCCTTGACGGGGTCAAGGACCATGTAGTACCACACATTGCCGAGAAGGAAACGACATATGAGATGTGGGAGGCCCTCAAGAAATTGTACCAGCATACTTATGTGCAGAGAAGAGTGTTACTTGAGAATCAGTTGAGGTCGTATCAGATGAAGGGAGAACCAATCGACACCTTCCTCGGAGGACTAAACAAGATCCGAGATCAGTTGACTGCTATAGAAGCCATGCCGAATCAGGAGTTGATGGTGAGGATGTCCCTGAATGCAGTCTCAGAAGACTGGGAAGTATTTGTCCAGAGTGTATTGGGCAGAGGGACACTTCCACCTTGGGATAAGATGTGGGCGACTCTTCCCCAAGAAGAGATCAGACGGTAGTCGAAGACGGGTAGCAGTAGCAAGGGGATCAAAGTCAAGCAGGAGGAGGAAGATGTTTCCCTAGCATCTGAGGGAAAGCAAGAAAAGAGGAAGAAGAAGGATCTCTCCAAGATTAAGTGCTTCCATTGTGGGGAGCTGGGTCATTGTGCGACCCAGTGTCCAGGGAAGAAGAGTAAGGGAGAGTCTTCTGAGACTAAGGCAACACCAGTACAGGCAGAGATGGAAGTTTTGACAGACGATGACTGTGCCATGAGCGCACACGCACCACTTGAGCGGAAGTAGGGAGACATCGATCTGTAGTCAGGCGGATTACAGGGGATGATAGGCAGGATCCTCGAGGTACCCAGCCTCTTGGATTAGACCTTGCTATGGAGCCCCAGAGAGGAGTAGTAGGACTGGTTGAGTCGGGTAGAGATAGATGCGGATGGAGCGGCGGAGAGAGCTACAGTGCATGAGTCCCGAGACAGTGCAAGGCTAGCAGGCTACAGTAGTGCGAGAGGCACAGGAGTGTTGCACCAGTGCAGGGTGGCACAATGTGGTGTGCAATGGTGTGAGATGCAGGGAGTTGTTGCAACAGCGCAGAGGTCAGAGAGGGAGCACTTGTTAGTGGTAGAGGGAGCTTCAGCATCAGTGGGTGTCTCTAGCCTAACAGAAAGGTCAGTTGGGAGATCAATTACTTACTTCTCAGTAACTGAGTTGCAATGCAACAGTGGGCAGCACAATGCAACATGATGAAAGGAGGTGCAGTGCGGATGCAATGTTGGGAGAAAGGACCAATAGCAGCACAGATGTAGAGGGAGTTGTCATATAGATGCAACAGCGGCAGTGGCAGAACCATGGGCAATAGTACAGGATACAACAGTGCAGAGGATGGTGGGTAGCAGGCCTAGCATCAGCATAGGGACCGATGTCAGATGATCAAAGTAATACTCAATGAGGAGTATTGCTAGAGCACAGTCCTCGCTAAGAGGGAGTGTTGATTTGGGGTAGCATCTAATGTGCTATAGCCACGAAATTCGGTGGAAAGGTTGGGGCACGTGAGATCTCCAATACCCAAAAAGGGTTTGGGCAGATTCTAAACAGTTAAGGAGATATTAAAATAATTAATATTTTTAGTGGAGTCCCTAAGTCTAAACTTCAGGAAAATAAAATATTAATGTGTATTAATATGAAATTGTGTTAGAATAGTCCAAAAGACATGGATCAAGCTAGATCTAATCTTAGTTGTTGATTAGGGGCTTAATCTCGGCCGTTGATATGTCAACGAGAAAAATATAAGAAGAGGGTTGAGGGTCACTTGGAGAAAACACCAGAGTGATCAGTCATTCTATTCTCTAAAGCGAAGTTTTCTAAGAGAGATAGAATTAGTGATCAGGAGTTGCAGCTGAGGAGCATTGAGAATAGAGAGACAAAGAGGCAGAGATAGTGCTAGAAGAGCAACAAGTAGCTAGAGAGGGTGACGCAGTAGCTTCCAGGGCTCATGCAAGGCCACGCAGAGGCAGTCAGGAGCTGCACAGAGCCTCAGAGAGGCTAGCGTTGTTGACACAAAGGGTCAAAGGGCTGATGCAGGGCCTCCTAAGGTTGACGTAGACCCATCTGGGGTGACGCAGGGCCAGCGTTAGGCAGAGAGGGGCTAACGCAGTCCAGAGAGAGGCTGAGGCTGTGGTTTCTAGGGTAGATCGGTGCTGAGTAGCTGCCAGAAGGATTATCCGAGGTTTCAACCAGGAGATTTGTCGGAAAATGAGAGGTATTACTGCCAGGGAAATTCTCTTTTGGGTAGGCCAATTTCGGCACCCAGATTGTACTATGATATTGCTTAGTAAGAAAACCCTCAGGTCGCTGCACCAATTTTCCCACATTGGGTTTTTCCGGGGACATTAGTCCAAAAATAATGGTGTCATATGGTGTGATTGTTTCTGTTTCCTTTAGTTGGTGATTTGTAATATGTTGAGTATGCACTAGTGTTTATTTTCAGTCTTTACATTGTAAATAACTTGTTAAGTAACATAACAAGTAGGTAGGAATAAATCAGATAAAGTGCATGAAGGGTTTCTAACTAAGTAGACTTAGAAACTTCAACACAATGTGAACTTGGAAGAATCCCAAGCTTTGTCAAAGATACTCAAAGTCTCACGAGGTAAAGGTTTGGTAAAGATGTCAATTATTTTCTCCTTTGTCCCAATGTATTCTACTTTATGTTCTTTTCTACAACCTGTTCACAAACAAAATGGTATTTGATAGGAATGTGTTTTGTTTTTGAATGCATGACAGGATTCTTGGAGATGCTTATGGCACTGGTGTTGTCGCAGAACATTGGAATGGGCTCATCAAACTTCACTTGAAGATCTTGCAACGTTTATTTCATCTAGAGGTCTTGAGTACAACATGTTGCTGCTGCTACGTATTTTGCTTATGCTGTGGATAAGGATACAGAAGACTTCTTCTTGCTCAACCATGATACAAGACAAACATGTAAGTAGAAGGCTGCTCCACTGGTGCTTTGACGATCATTAACACTGCCTGCCCAATCTGTATCTGTATAAGTTGTGATGGTGAAATCATTCCCTTTTGAATACTATAGGAAAAAATCTATTGTTCGCTTGAGATATCGAAAAGTTCTCTTCACTTCAACAACATGGGATTCTTTTGGTGTTGCTTGAAAATGTGCTACCTATCTAACTGCTTGCATCAAATTTGGCCTTGAAGCTGTTACGTACAATAGACAACCAATCATTGACCTATACATCCTTTGGTCTGCATCCTTCGATATATCATCCATGCTCAACTTGCAACCAATCATTGTTGGAGTGCTAACTAGTTCACTGTCTTCCATCTAAAACCTTTTCAACATTTCTTTAATGTGCTTGGTTTGACAGATGAACATGATCTTATATTCCTGAGATATCTGAAATCCCAAGAGGAAAGTCAACTCACCAAGTAATGACATCTCAAACTCACTCTGCATGTCGGGTGCAAGCTTCTTACTTAACTTGTCATTGTCGTTGCCAAAGATGATGTCATCCACATATACTTCGATGATAGTCAAACTGTTTTGCTCAACCTTTACATAAAGGTTGCTATCGACATTTCCTCTTCTGAAACCTTGTTTGTACAAATATCTATCGAGACGAGCATACCAACCTCTAGGAGCTTGTTTGAGTCCATATAAAGCCTTCTTCAACCTGGAAACATAATCCTTCTTATCAATAAGCAAAAATCCTTTAGGTTGTTCTATGTAGATTGCTTCTTACAAATCTCCGTTAAGGAATGCTGACTTTACATCCATTTGATACACCTTGATCCTTCTTTAACAAGCATAGGCCAAGAACATCCTGTTGGCTTCCATTATGGTGATGTTTGCAAATGTCTCTTCGAGATATATTCACTCAACTTGTGCATATCCTTTACGAACCAATCTTGCCTTGTTCTTGGTACCCTGTTCATCCTCATACAAATTGTTCTTGAAGACCCATTTTGTCCCAATGACATTTTTGTATTTTGGTCATGGAACAAATTCCCATGTGTCATTCTTTTCAATCTGATCCAATTCTTCATTCATGGCTGCTATCCAATGTTCAACATTACTGGCTTCTTCAAAGTTGCTAGGCTCATATGTGGATAAGAGCACAAGATGTGCTTGTTTTGGCATGCGTATCTATCGATTTCTTTTGGTTCCTATGCCTTCATTGATGTCCCCAATGATTTGTTCTGAAGGATGGTTCTTTTGATACCATCTCTTGGGGGTCTTAGAAGGTGCTTGTTGATTATTTCCTATCTCCTCCTGGTTGGCATTTGTTTCCTCATTTGATTTTTCTTCTTTTGGGGCTTCTTCTTTGACCTTTTTTGGTTCTTCTTCTTTTGTCTTTGGTTCACTGGAAGATGAGTTTTCTTGTTTAGCCTTTGGTCCACGAATTCATCAAATCTTACATTGATGCTTTCAACTATCCAATCGAGTCTCTGATTATAACAACTATATGCTTTACTTTTGCGTGAGTACCCTAACAAAAATGCCTTCATCTACTCAAGAGTCAAATTTTCTAATCTTCTAGTCTTCCCTTTTAAAGTACCATTTGCTTCCAAAGACTTTGAAGTGTTTCACATTTGCTAGTCTTCCCTTCCATAGTTCATACGAAGTCTTATCATAGTTGCTTCTAAGCAATCCTCTATTCAAAATGTATACTATTGTATCTACTGCCTAGACCCAAAATTTGATGTCTAATTTTGAATCATCCTACATAGTTCTAGCCATCTCTTCTATTGTTTTATTTTTATTTTTGACGACCCCATTTTGCTGCGGTGTCCTGGTTGCTGAGAACTGTCTCTTTATTCGATGTTCCTCATAGAAGTGTTGAAATTCTTTGGATGTGAATTCCCCTCCATTATCCGATCTCAAACATTTGATCTTCAGATCAGTTTCATTTTCAACCATTTCCTTGTAGATTTTGAAACATTCAAAGGCTTCAGAGTTCTTTAGAAAACTGACCGCTGTCATCCTGGTATAATCATCAATCATCAACATGAAGTACGGTTCACCATTTAGCTCTTTGGTCTTCATCGGTCCACATAGATCAATATGCACCAACTCCAAGGGTTTTGATGTGGAGTGTTTCTTAGTCTTAAATTCAACTCTTGTCTGTTTTTCGTGCTTGCAATGCTTACATGAGGCACTGGTTGGTTTCGAAATTTGTGGAATTTCCCTCACAACTTCCTTTTTATTGATTCTGACAAGGTTGTCAAAATTTATGTGTCCCATCATTCTATGTCAGAGCCAACTTTCATCTTCTTTTGCCAAGAAACAACCTTTGTTTATAACCTCATACAACATGTATATGTCATTTGGAGTCCTAGTTGCAGTTGCCCTAAGCTTGCCGGATTTCTCTCTCCTTATTTCACATTGCTTTGAATCAAATAACAACGTGTGTCCTTGATCATACATTTGACTTACGCTCAATAGACTATGGTTCATGTTTTCTATGCGTAGTACATCTTTTGTTGTAGCACCGTTGCCTCCAATCTTAACTGTGCTTGTTCCTATAACGTTTGCAGATCCATCATTTCCAAAAGATACTGTTCCATCATTTCCATCCTTTAGATATATAAATTTGTTTCTATCTTCGGTCATATGTGTCGAGCAACCACTATCAACATACCATACATTCTTCTTGCTTTGAGCCTTTAGAGAAAGTGTGCAACTTTCATTTTTCTTCTTCCAGGGCTTTGGAAGAGCATTTTGATTTTGTTGTGATTCCCTTGGAGGAGCGATTAACCTGCATTCTTTAGCCACGTGTCCAAAATTGTTGCATTTATGGCATTCCACTTCATTGCTTAAGTATCCAAACTTGTTATGATTTTGCCTATACTATTCTTGAGAATTTGTGGGATAGTCATTCCCGAAGTATTTTCCAAAATTTGCTTTTGTTCCTATTATCGGCTTGGCGATTTACAACTTTATGTCCAAAATTTCAACAAGAATAACAAACACCAAGAAAGATGGTTTGATACCCGAGAGGGGGAGATCTTCTTCGTGGTGCTGTTCTCCAAGAGCCTTCATTCAATATGGACACTTGATTCTATGTCTCTTGAACTTTTTGTTTTGATGGGAAGCCTTCTCCCTTCTTAATAGCCCCTTTAGTAATTTTTGCATAAGTTTTTTGTCCATCTCCTTTTTCTGTCGTTGATGAACTTGAGCCTTTTATGAATGTTTTCCTGTATCCCAATCTTGTCTTGTCATTGCATGACCTTTGATTGTTGATACTCATCCAATGCTCTAGATTTGTTTGCAAAGTTCCGCTAGACATTTCTTATTTGTGCTTCCTTTTGTAGGGAGATTATCTCTACTTCTAAATCTTCCCTTGCCTTGTTGATTTCTTCTAGTTCTCTTTTAAGTGAATCTTCAATTTTTCTGGCTTCTTCCAAGTGCACATTAAGGTTAATGATGGTTTCTTTTGATTCTTCAATCTTCTTATTAAGGCTTATGTCATGTTCCTTCAATTCTTTTAGTTCAGTTTCTAGTGATTTGACATTTCCTCTTTCAACCTTGAGATCCTTTATAACTTTGACAATTTCCTTCTCAAAATCGACCTTGTCCATCTCTTCTTCATCATAGTCTTCCTCTTCAAGAACTTCTTTCTTGTTGTCCCTAGCCATGAACAATACTCTTCCTGTATCGTTTTCTTCATCACTTCCGCTTTCTTCTTCAAATGAGGAGCTATCTTCTTTTGAGTAGAAGCTTTTCTTAAAGTCCTTCCTTTTACCTTGCTTTTTCATTCTTCTTTTATTTTTCTTTGTTTTTCTGGGAGCTTCTTCTTCATCATCATAATTCTTATGAGGACACTTAGCAACAATGTGACCAATCTCACGACAATTGAAACATATTAAGGGAAGCTTACCTTTGAACTTACTTGTTCCTCTTTTCATCTTTCTTATAAAGTTAGCAACTTCTTCATCTGAGATTTCGTCTTCACAGCAACTGGAACTTGGCTTTGATTGTTGTTTGTTTTTCTTGGATGCTGTGAAGACTGCTTCTCTGTTGGATGGAATTTCTTGTTATTTTCTCATTTCGTAAGCTATAACTATTCCATGCATCTCATCCAAGTTGAACATTTCTAAATCCTCTCTTTCTTCTAGCGCTGAGACTTTAGCATCAAACTTGATTGGCATCTTAGTACCTTTCGGACAACTACCTTGCTATCCATTGGTTTTCCTAGTCCTACTATGGCATTCACTACGTCAACACAGAGAAAATATGCTGCAATGTTTTCATCTTCGTTCATTTTTAGCTCCTCAAATTTACCTCGATAGGTCTGGATCTTGGCCTCTACCTTCTTGTCCCCTTCATATATATTTCGGAGCTTCTCACAATTTTCTTTGGCTAATTTCCAGTGCATCACTATAACATACATAGATTTTGTTAAAGCACTCAGAATGACATTTTAAGCTTTACCATTGCTTTCATAAAGCTTTAGGCCGCCATTATTCCGTGGAGGAGTCGAAGGTTCTTTGTATTCATTCAACACAACGTTCCAAACATCAAATCCTTGTACTTGAATGTATGCTTTCATCCTTCCCTCACATAATGCATAGTTGTGTGCATTAAGTACTGGAACTCTTTGTTTTTCCACTCCATGATCTCCTTCCATGTGAAAATTCCTGAATCTAACATATCAGAAACTCCTACTGCAATCACTGGTTTACAATCTCCTACTTGTTCTTTACATTAACAAGTTATTTAATTGCATAAACAACGAAGTAAACACAATTTCAACCTTCACAAATATACAAATCATGCACTGAAATAAACAGAGACAATAACACAAGGGACAACATTATTTTTGGACAATTGTCCCCGGAAAAACCCAATTAGGGAAAATCGGTGCAACATATAGAGGGTTTGTATTATTAAGCAGATTTCGTGAATACAACTAGGGTGCTAAAAATGGCTTACCCAATAGAGAATATCCTCGGAAGTAGTACCTCTATTCGGAGACAAATATTTTGACAAATCGGCAAACAGATGATCAAACCCCACAACGACTTTGGTTGTTCCCCATGTTGGACAGCGAAAGCTGCTCCAAGCACTGCTCTAGAACTGTGTCACTCCTTTAGGAGCTGCATCACCCTCTCCCAGCTTAGAATCTGTTGATTTGCTCTTGGTCTGCCCCACAAAATCTCCCCAATGCTGCCTTTGAGGCCCAGCATTAGCCTCTGCAGCGTTTGCGTCTCACTGCGTCAACTTTATGGTTTCTGTGTCTTCTGCGTCAGCTTTATGGCCTTTGCGTCAGCCCTTCTAGGGCTTGCAGTGTCTCTCCTGTCACTGTGCTGCATCTCTGTTATGTATTCTTCAGCCTCAGATGAAAGTCCCTTGCTGAACTGCCATCGCTGCGACTCTGATCACTAACTCGATTTCCTCAACAAACCTTGCTCCAGAAAATCGAATTTTTTGATCACTTGGTGTGTCTCCAACTGACCCTCAAGCCTCCTCTTATACTTTTCTTATTGACGAATCAACAACTAAGATTAAGTCCCTAATAAATGGCTAAGATTAGAACTGGCTTGATCCTCATCACTTAGAATTTTCTCACCCATATTTTATTAATACATATTAGTATTTTTATTTTCCTAAGTTTATACTTAGGAACCCATTAAAAATATTAATTATTTTAATAACTGTTCATCCGGGTGGAATTTCTCCAAACGATTTTTGGGTCTTGGAGACCTCATGTGCCTTAGCCTCTCCACCAGATTTCATGGCTAGAGCACATCCGATCTACCCAAAATCAACATTCCCTCTTAGCGAGGAATGTGCTCTAGCAATGCTTCACCATAGAAGCATCACACTAATCCTCCGCATCGGTCCTCTGTGTTGATGCTTGGCCTGCTGCCCCACATCTACATCCACTGCACTTGCTGCTTCCTGTACTGCTGCCCATGACACTGCCACTGCCACTGCTACATCTATACTGTAGCTCCCTCTCAACACGTTGTGTCATGCTGCCCATAACACTACTAACTGCTGCATTGCAACTTAGTTGCCGAGAAGTAAGTAACTGACTTCACCCAAACACTGACATCTTGGTCAATCTGGAAGCCTCGTGATACTGAAGCTACCTTTGCTGCTACCATGTGCTCCCTCTGCTGCCACTGCACTGCTGCAACCTTTTCTGTGCCTCTCACACTGCTGCAATCTCCACTGCGCTACTACAGGCTTCTGCACTCTAGCACTGCATTGCCGCTCCATCGCACCTTGCTCCACCTGACACCTGTCATCATGCTACTGTCTTTAAGGGCTCCCGTAGCCGGATGTGATCTAAGGGTTTGGGCACCTCAAGGATCCTGCGCTTCTTCTGTAGTCCTCTTGACTACAGCTCCAAGTCTCCCCACCTCTTCTTTAGAGGTGCATGAGCACTCATGGCACAATCGTCATCAGTCTTGACATCTTTCTCTGCCTTTGCTGGAGCAGCCTTTGAGTCAAAAGCTTCTCCCTTGCCTTTCTTTCTGGGGCACTGAGAGGCATAATGTCCCAGCTCCCTACAGTTGAAGCACTTGACCTTGGAGATGTGTTTCTTCTTCCTCTTATGTAGCCCCTGCTGTCCCGCTGATGCGAGAGCTGCATCCTCCTTCTTGATTCGAACTCCCTTACTGCTACTCCCAGCCTTGGTCAATCTCCTGAGCTCTTCCTGTCAAAGAGCTGCCCACATCTCCTCCCAACTGGGGAGAGTTGCTCTTCCCAAAATGCTTTGGACAAACTTCTCCCACTCCTCCGAGGCTGCAGTTAGGGCAGTCCTGACCATGAACTCTGGATCCGGTGTAGACCCCACGGAAGTAAGCGGGTAGCAAATCCCTTGCAACATGAGAAGGAAGGGATCTATCTCCTCTCCTTTCTGCATCTGATACTGTCTCAACTGATTTTCTAATAGCATCTTCTGTTGTACGGAAGATCCTTGATATAAGGTGGTCAGGGTTTCCCACATCTCCCTTGCTGTGTTCTTCTCAGCAATGTGTGGTACTAAATGATCTTTGACCCCGTCTAGGATCATGCACTTGGCCTTAGCCTGGGCCTCCTCGTATTTATTCAATGGATCAATGTCGATTAGTTCAACAACAACCTTCAAGGCATAGTCCTTGATGTGATGTTTGTCTAGGATTGCCAAGGTCTTGGCCTTCCAGATGACAAAATTGGATGCTCCATCCAATCTGTCCTGATTGCTCAACCCGTTCACTGCCATCTCTGCTCTTCTTCCCTAGACTCCCTCTGAGTCTTGATTTCCCTCTCGGAAATCGTCCGGCCAATTGTTGAATCACTCCTCTCCAATCCTCCTTTGCCACTGCAACTCGGGTCTAGATTTCTTGGCTGGAAATCTGTCAAGGTAGTGCTTCCCTCTACCTTTATTCACTCTCCTTAGACACTGTTCTGCACCGACAGAAACAACGTCCCACCAGCTCCACAAATCAAAATTTGCACAACTACTTTAGCCCCAACAACTCGAAGAATTTGAGCCCTTAAGGCTTTGCACAATCTCTGCATGCACTGAATCTGCTCCTCCCGGCCAACTGCGTCAATCTTTCCTGGCTTAGAAGGATGACCTGGCTCTGCGTAAGCCTGATCTGCCCTCCTCTGCCTCTGCACTGGCTCTGATGGCTGACGCGGCTACTGCGTGGGCTCCTCGCAGCTATTGCGTCTTCCTCTCCCTGCTTAGAATGCTGACGCAGGAACTGCATGAACCTCTACGTCACACTTTTTGCACTGCGTCACTTCTCCTCTTGCCTCTTCAGCTCTGGAACAACGTTGTCTCTCGGGACAACTACTTCTCTGCTGCAAATTCTCAGATTTCTCGACTGGTGTCTTCAGTCGCCTATGATCTGTAATCGCTCTGATACCATGTGAAAATTCCTGAATCTAACATATTAGAAACCCCTTCTGCAATTACTGGTTTACAATCTCCTATTAACAAGTTATTCAATTGCATAAACATCGAAGAAAACACTATTGTAGCCTTCACAAATATATAGATCATGCACTAAAATAAATAGAGACAATAACACAAGGGACATTGTTATTTTTGGACAATTGTCCTCGGAAAAAACCTAATTCGGGGAAAACCATTGCAACATATAAAGGGTTTGTATTATTAAGAAGATTTTGTGAATACAACTAGGGTGCCAAAAATGGCTCACCCAATAGAGAATATCCCTGGCAGTAGTACCTCTATTTGGAGACAGATATTCCAACAAATTAGCAAACAGATGATCAAACCCCGCAACGACTCCGACCGTTCCCTATGCTGGACAACGAAAGCTGCTTTATCTGGAGAGAAATATTCCAACAAATTAGCAAACAGATGATCAAACCCCACAACGACTCCGACCGTTCCCTATGCTGGACAACGAAAGCTGCTCTATTCGGAGACAAATATTCCAACAAATTAGCAAACAGATGATCAAACCCCACAACGACTCCGACCGTTCCCTATGCTGGACAACGAAAGATGCTCCAAGCACTACTTTGGAACTGCCTCACTCCTCTAGGAGCTGCGTCACCCTCTCTCGACTCAGAATTTGTTGATCTGCTCCTAGTTTGCCCCACAATCTCCTTAGCACCGCCTCTGAGGCCCAGCGTCAGCCTCTGCAACTTCTGTGTCTCACTGCGTTAGCTTTATGGCCTCTGCGTAAGCCCTTCTAGGGCCTACACTCTCTCCCGGCTCTGCGCTGCATCTCTGCTATGTATTCTTTAGCTTCGGATGAAAATCCCTTGCTGAACTACCCCTCACTGCAACTCTGATCACTAACTCGATTTCCTCAGCAAACCTCGCCCTAGAGAATCGAATTCTTTGATCACTTGGTGTGTCTCCAACTGACCCTTAAGCCTCCTCTTATAATTTTCCTGTTAACGAATCAACGACTGAGATTAAGTCCCTAACCAACGGTTAAGATTAGAACTGGCTTGATCTTTGTCACTTAGAACTTTCTCACCCATATTTTATTAATACACATTAATATTTTTATTTTCCTAAGTTTAGACTTAGGAACCCATTAAAAATATTAATTATTTTAATAACTCTTCATCCAGGTGGAATTTCTCCAAACGATTTCTAGGTCTTAGAGATCTCATGTGCCTTAGCCTCTCCACCAAATTTCATGGCTAGAACACATCCGATGCTACCCAAAATCAACGTTCCAGTAGTTAAACTGCTAGTGAAGGAACTTGTTCTGATACTAGTTGTTGGAAATATTGAGAGGGAGGTGAATCAATATTTCACTTACAGTTAGTTAATTTTCCTTTTACAAAGCATTAATTAGCTTCAACATCAAATTAAAACATAAATCAATAAAGCAGTGAATCAAAAGATTGTAGACACAAAAATTTTAAGTGGAAACCCTTCCAGGAGAAAACCACCGAATGCTTCTCCAATAGTTTTATGAGTGTGAAAATTTCAAGTTTGAAATCCTATTGCAACAATTGGAATTAATTCTTCTAATTGTTAATTAATTAACAATTTATATGTTGCAACAAATATTAAATAAATCACACTGCAACCTTCACAAATAAAACTATGGAAAATAATAGTGCTAGAAACTGAGAAATATTCTAGCACACACAAAATTTTTGACACACTTATGTTTAGACAAATGTCCCTGGAAAAGCCCAACTTGGGAAAAACAATGCAACAATTGAGGGTTTTATATTATTATGCAACAATGAATTTTTGAGTACAATCTATGGATGCTCAACCGACAATCTAATCAGCAAAATAAACTGGTCGAAATATCTGTGAGGCAAATACCTCAACACTACCCCTAATCCTGCTCCGACAATCGACAAATCTGGCGAGTTGTACAACCTCTACGCAGTGCTTGCATATCCCTTAACTCACTAAACTCAGAACTACAAGGAAAAATGACGTCTTGGTTGACTCTGGCCCTAGGAAAAATTTGCTTGGCCTCTTGGACAATTTTTGGACCAACAACAACTAAATTTCTCTCTCCTTTAGCAAAATCGATTTCCCTCTAAAGCCTTCTGTGCTGCCTCTGCACAACTCCGTAGGGAAATACTGCCCTTTTGCTGTTGACTCTCCGGATCCGGAAAAACTTTCGTCTGGACTCACTGTCCCTGCCCCTCTTCGTCTCTGCTTCCTTCTCTGGCTCGAACTCTTTTGGTTGCTGCCTCTGGAAAATCGAACTCTCCAAGGAAATCGATCTCAAGCGTGTGTATGTTCTTCGTCTACCCATCGAATTCTCCTTATAATCTTCTGTTGGACCTCCAATAGTTGATTTGTGGTAGCATCAGATGTGCTCTAGCCATGAAAATTGGTGGAGAGGCTAAAACACATGAGATCTCCAAGACCCAGAAATGGTTTGTGGAAATTCCACCCGGTTGGAGAGATATTAAAATAATTAATATTTTTAATGGGGTTCCTAAGTCTAAACTTAGGAAAATTAAAATATTAATAGGTATTAATATAAAACTAGGTGAGAATGTTCTAAATGACATGGATCAAGCCAAATCTAATCTTAGCTTTTGATTAGGGACTTAATCTCGGCCGTTGAACACTCAATAGGAAAAGTATAAGATGAGGCTTGAGGGTTAGTTGGAGATACACCAAGATTGATTAGTCAGTTCGATTTTCTAGAGTGGGTTTTGCTAAGAAAATTCGAAGAAGTGATCTGAGTTGCAGCGAGGGGTAGTAGTACATAGCCAAGAGGCAGAGCTAATGCCTGAGGGTTAGCGTAGTGGCAAAGAAGCTACCAGAGGCAGCGAGAGCTACACAAAGGTAGTAAGAGCCACGCAGAGGCAGCCAAAGACTGTGCAGAGGCTGAGGGGCCTGCGTGGGTGACGCAAAAGGCTAGAGGGCTGACGCAAAGAAGCAAAAGGTTGGCGCAGAGGGTTCTAGAGCTATGCTGAGGCTAGCAGGGCTGATGCAAAGCCTTGGAGAAGCGTTGGAAGGGTTTTTGTGGGGCGACTTGTTGAATATCTGTCTCCGAGAAGAGGTATTACTGCATGTAAAAATCTCTGTTGGGTGAGCCAGGTTGGCACCCTAGTTGTACTCAAGAAATTTGCATAATAATAAAACCCTCAGAACTGTTGCGCTGGTTTTCCCGCATTGGATTTTTCTGGGGACGATTGTCCAAAAATAACGATGTCCCTTGTGTGTTTGTCTAGTATTTCAGCTGCTGATCTGTATATGAGTTAACGCTGCATTCGTGTTTATTTTCAGTATTTATATGAATAATAACTTGTTAAGGAATAAACAAGTAGGTGAAATAAATCAGATAATGCAATAGGAATTTTTGACGTGTCAGACCTAGAAATTTGGACATGGTATCAAAGGATTGCAGATCACAGGAGGACTGGAGGTACCAACATAATTAGAAGTATTTGCAATAGTAGCAGCTATCCCGAGAGACAGAGCTGCTCCTAAGCAGAAAGCAATAGAGAAAGAGTGATACAGAGGGCCTGCGTCATCATATCGAGCCAGAGAGAGGGCCAGCGCAGAGGCAGAGAGAGGTAGAAGAGGCTCATGAAGAGCCACATCATCCTACTCAGTCGGGTAGGCTTGACGCAGTTGGCCAGAGGAGTGATTCAGCTTTTGCAGGGATTGCGTAGAGCTGGAAGGCTTAGTTTCTTCAGTTGCTGGGGCATAGGGAGCTATGGGCAGATTGTGGATTAGAAAGCTGGTGGGATGTTGTTGTTGTCAAACCAGAACAGTTCTTAACGGGACAAAACCAAGGTAGAGGGAGTCACTGCCTTGATGGATTTCTAGCCAAGAAGTCCAGATCCGAGTTCCAGTTGCAAAGAGGATCGGATCGACAGTTGGTAGGAAGATTTCCAATAGGGAAATCGAAACTCAGAGGGAGTCTAGGAGAGAACTTCTAGGAGGGAAGTCAAGTCTCAGAGGGCGTCTAGAAGAGGAGCGGAGATGGCAATGAACGGATTGAGGGATCAGGATACGTTGGATGGGGCCTCCAACGTTGTCATTTGGAAGGCCATGATCCTGTCTGTTCTGGATAGACATCGCATCAAGGGCTTCACTTTGAGAACCGTGGCTATCCCAGTAGACCCAGCTGATAATGAGAAGTATGAGGATGCAATGGCGAAGACAAAGTGCACAATCCTTGATGGGGTCAAAGATCATGTTGTACTAGATATTGCCAAGAAGAACACGACAAATGAGATGTGGGATACTTTGACGACATTGTATTAGGGCGCTTCTGTGCAATGGAAGATGCTATTAGAGAACCAACTGTGGTCGTATCAAATGCAGAAGGGGGAGAAGATAGATCTATACCTCCTCGAATTGCAGGAGATTCGGGACCAACTTACTTCCATAGGGGCCACACCAGATTAGGAGTTCATGGTGAGGACCTCCCTGAATGTAGTCTTCGAGGAGTGGGAGACATTTGCCCAAAGCATTTTGGGCAGAGCTAATCTTCCAGGATGGGAAGAGATGTGGGCAACTCTTGGCCAAGAAGAGATCAAATGGTTGACCAAGGCGGGGAGTAGCAACAAAGGGGGTCGAATCAAGAAAAAGGAGGAGGAGGATGCAACTCTGGCATCTGCGGGACAACAGGGGAAGAGGAAGAAGAAGGACATCTCCAAGGTGAAATGCTTCGATTGTGGGGAGCTGGGTCATTATGCAAACCAGGGTTCCAGGAAGAAGAATAAGGGAGAGGCGTCTGACTCCAAAGAAGCTCTGGCTAAGGCGGAGAAAAAAATCGGGACTGATGACGACTGTGCCATGAGTGCTCATGTAACTCTAGAGAAGAGGTGGGGTGACATCGAGCTGTAGTTAAGAGGACTACAAAAGATGAGGGGCAAGATCCTTGAGGTGCCCAAACTCTTGGATCATATCGGGGTACGGGAGCCTCGAATGATAGTAGCAGGATGACAGATGTTAGGTTGAAGCAAGATGTGATGAAGCGACAAGGCATTGCTAGAGTGTAGAGGTCTGTAACAATGCAGTGGGAGGTTGCAACAGTGCGAGAGGTACATAGGTGTTTGCAGTAGTGCGAGAGGCACAAAGATGGTTGCACCCGTGTGAGTGGCGTAAAGGTGTTTGTAGCAGTGCGAGAGTTACAAAGGTGGTTGCAGCAGTGCGAGAGGCACAAAGGTGTTTGCAGCAGCGCAAAAGTAGCACAGGATAGCAATAGAGGTAGCTTCAGCATCAGGAGGCTTCCAGACTGACAAGGATGTTAGAATTTGGGTAGATCAGTTACTTATTTCTCGATAACTACGCTGCAGTGCAACAATTAGCAGTGGTAGTGCTATGGGAAGCATGATGCAGCATGTTGAGAGGGAGTTGCAGTACAGATATAGCAGTGGTAGTGGTAGAGCCATGGGCAGCAGTACAGGAAGCAACAGTGCAGTGGATGTTTGGCAACAGGCCACGCATCAACACAAGTATCGGTGTAGAAGGATCAATGTGGAGCATTACCAGAGCACATACCTTGCTAAGAGGGAGTGTTGATTTGTGGTAGCATCGGATGTGCTTTAGTCATGAAAATTGGTGGAGAGGCTAAAGCACATGAGATCTCCAAGTCTCAGAAATGGTTTGGGGAAATTCCACCCGGTTGGAGAGATATTAAACTAATTAATAATTTTAATGGAGTTCCTAAGTCTAAACTTAGGAAAATTAAAATATTAATGGGTATTAAAAACTGGATGAGAATGTTCTAAATGACATGGATCAAGCCAAATCTAATCTTAGCCATTGATTAGGGACTTAATCTCGGCTGTTGAAGACTCAACAGGAAAAGTATAAGAGGATGCTTGAGGTGTTGGAATTTCTAAGTCTAATTGTTAGAAATCCTTCATGTACTTTTTGATTTATTTCTGCCTACTTGTTCTGTTTAATTAACAAGTTATTTACCATGTAAATACTGAAAATAAATACAAGTACATGCTCAACACATTACAGATCATCAACTGAAGGAAAAACAAGCACACAAGTGACATCGTTGTTTTTGGACCAATGTCCCCGGAAAAACCCAATGTGGGAAGACCAGTGCAGGTATCTGAGGGTTTTATTATTCAGCAGTTTCAGAATACAATCTGGGTGCCAAACCGGCTCACCCACAAAGAACAATCTCAACAGTAGTACCTCTCAGTCGGAGACAGATATTCTCGCTAAAACTCTGGATGAACAATCCCATAGCTCTCAGCTCCAATCTGCCCCACGAAATCTCCAGCGACTTCCTCTAGGGACTGCATCAGCCTCTCTGGCCCAACATTAGCCCAGTGTCACTCCAATTCGCCCTACGTCAACATCTAGAGGCACTGTGTCAGCCTCTAGAGCCTCTGCGTCACCCACACTGGCTCTCTCTCGCATTGCGCAGCTCCTGGCTGCCTCTACGTGGGCCCTGACTGGCTCTGTAAGGCCTCTAGCTGGCTCTGTGTCCCTCTCTCCCGGCTTTTGCGCTGATGCTCCCAGTACCCTCTCCGCCTCTTTGCTTCTGTATTCACTGCCCCTCAGCTGCAACTCTGATCACTCCTTCGATTTCTTCAGCAAGCCCTATCCCTGAAAATCGAATTCTTGATCAACTCGGTGTGTTCTCCAAGTGACCCTCAAGCCTCCTCTTATACTTTTCTCTTTGACAATTCAACGATTGAGATTAAGTCCCTAATCAATGGCTAAGATTAGATATGGCTTGATCCATGACTTTTGGACCATTCTAACTCAATTTTATATTAATTCACACTAATATTTTAATTTCCCTAAGTTTAGTCTTAGGGACTCCATTAAAAATATTAATTATTTTAATATCTCCCAAACTGGTTAGATTCTACCCAAACCATTTCTGGGTATTGGAGATCTTATGTGCTTTAGCCTCTCCACCAATTTTTGTGGCTAGAGCACATTCGATGCTACCCCAAATCAACACTCCCTCTTAGTGAGAACTGTGCTCTAGTAATACTCCTCACTGAGCATCACCTTGATCATCCGACATCGGTCCTTGTGTTGATGCTAAGCTTGTTGCTCAACATCCTCTGCACTACTGCATCATGTACTGCTACCCATGGCCCTGCCACTGGCACTGCTGCATCTGTACAACAACTCCCTCTGCATCCGTGCTGTTGCCCATGGCCCTGCCACTGCCACTGCTGCATTTGCATTGTAATCCCTCTCATTATGCTGCATCGTGTTGCCCATAGCACTGCCACTGTTAACTGCTGCACTGCAACTCAGTTAATGAGAAGTAACTGATCTCCCAACTCTAACATCTTCGTCAGTTCTACTACTCCTCTTCAGGGCTCTCGTAGCAAGTTATAATCCAAGAGTTTGGGTACCTTGAGGATCCTGACCCTCATCGCATGTAGTCTGCCTGACTACAGCTTGATGTCTCCCCACTTCCTCTCAAGTGGCGTGTGAGCACTCATGGCACAGTCATCATTTATCTCCACTTCCTTCTCCGCCCTTGTTGGCGCAACCTTGTTCTCGAAAGCCTCTCCCTTGCTCTTCTTCCTCGGACACTGGCTCGCATAGTGACCTAGTTCCCTATAGTGGAAGCATTTGACCTTGGAGAGGTTCTTCTTCTTTCGTTTCTCATGCTTTCCCTCAGATGCTAGGGCAACATCCTCCTCTTCCTCCTTCTTGATTTTGACCCCCTTGCCGCTGCTTCCTGCCTTGGTCAACCTTCTGATCTCTTCTTGACGAAGAGCCGCCCACAGTTCCTCCCAATTTGGAAGGATCGACCTGCCTAGTATGCTCTGGACAAACACCTCCTAATCTTTTGAGTCTACGTTCAGGGTTGTCCTCACCATCAATTATTGATTCCACGTGGCCCCTATGGAAGTCAGCTGATCCTGGATCTCCTTCAATCGATCGAGGAAGGTGTCGATCTGTTCTCCCTTCTGTATTTGGTATGACTGCAACTGATTTTCTAGGAGCATCTTCCTATGCACGGACGTATATTGATACAATTTTGTCAGGGCCTCCCACATCGCATTTTTCGTGTCCTTTTCGGCAATATGTGGTACTACATGGTCCTTGACCCTGTCAAGGATGATGATCTTGGCCCTCGCCATTGCCTCCTCGTACTTATCGTTCTCAGCTGGGTCAACTGGGATTGCTATCGTCTTCAAGGCGAAGTGTGACTATTTCTGTCTAGAACGAACAAGATTCTGGCCTTCCAGACTACAAAGTTTTAGGCTCCGTCCAGTCTGTCCTGGTCTCTTACCTCATTCACTACCATTTTGCTCCTCTTCTACTTCCCTCCTGGAAGTTCTCAGTGTGACTCCCTCTAAGCCTCGATTTCCCTCATATAAACCCTTCTGCCAATGTCGAGATGCCCCCACTCCAATCGTTAGTGCAATTGCACCACTGATCTGGATTTCTTGGCTAGAAATCCTCAGTAGCAACTCCCTCCTCCTTGGTCTTGCCCTGTTAGGTACTGTTCTGAACACAGTACCCCATCAACTTCACTCTGCAACTTACCCACAACCTCTCTATGCCTCAGCAAACTGAACGTTAGAGCTTCTAGGTTCTGCGCAATCCCAACATGAGCAAAATCCGCACCTCCTGGCTATGGGCGTCAATCATTCCTGATTGAGAAAGATGATCGGGCACTGTGTAGGTCAAGTCTGCTCCCTTCTGCCATTGCGCTGATCCTCCTCCAGGCTCAAACTTGATGACGCAAGCACCGCGTCACCCCTTGTTGCTTCTCCGCTAGGAACAACTTCTGTCACTCGAGACAACTGTTTCTGCTGCTGCTGCTTTGCTCGGCTGATGCTCTCAGTTCTCCTATGATATGCAACCTCGCTTTGATACCATGTTGGAATTTCTAAGTCTAACTGTTAGAAATCCTTCATGTACTTTCTAATTTATTTATGTCTACTTGTTCTGTTTAATTAACAAATTATTTACCATGTAAATACTGAAAATAAATACAAGTACATGCTCAACACATTACAAATCATCAACTGAAGGAAAAACAAGCACGCAAGTGACACCGTTGTTTTTGGACCAATGTCCTCGGAAAAAACCAATGTGGGAAAACTGGCGCAACTATTTGAGCGTTTTATTATTATGCAGTTTTAGAATACAATTTTGGTGCCAAACCGGTTCACCCAACAGAGAACGATCTCAGCAGTAGTACCTCTCAGTCAGAGACAGATATTTCGGCTAAAACCTCGGATGAACAATCCCACAGCTCTCAGCGCTAATCCGCCCCACAAAATCTCCAGTGTTTGCCTCTAGGGACTACATCAGCCCCTCTGGCCCAGCGTCACCCCAAATCACATAGCGTCAGCCTCTGGAGGCACTGTGTTAGCCTCTGGAGCCTCTGCGTCACCCACGCTGGCTCTCTCTGGCATTGCACAACTCCTGGTTGCCTCTGCGTGGGCCCTGACTAGCTCTGCATCCCTCTCTCCCGGCTTCTACGTTGATGCTCCCAGTACCCTCTCCGCCTCTTTGCTTCTGTATTCATTGCCCCTTAGTTGCAACTATGATCACTACTTCGATTTCCTCAGCAAGCCCTGCCCCAGAAAATCGAATTCTTGATCAACTCGGTGTGTTCTCCAAGTGACTCTCAAGCCTGCTCTTATACTTTTCTTGTTGACAATTCAATGACCGAGATTAAGTCCCTAATCAACGGCTAAGATTAGATCTGGATTGATCCATGACTTTTGGACCATTCTAACTCAATTTTATATTAGTTCACATTAATATTTTATTTTCTCTAAGTTTAGACTTAGGGACTCCATTAAAAATATTAATTATTTTAATATCTCCAAAACTAGTTAGATTCTGCCCAAACCATTTCTGGGTATTGGAGATCTTATGTGCTTTAGCCTCTCCACCAATTTTCATGGCTAGAGCACATCCGATGCTACCCCAAATCAACATGAGGGTCAGTTGGAGATACACCAAGATTGATCAGTCAGTTCGATTTTCTGGAGCGGGGTTCGCTGAGAAAATTTGAATAAGTGATCTGAATTGCAGCGAGGGGCAATGAGTACATAGCAGAGAGGCAAAGATAGTGCCTGAGGGCCAGTGCAATGATAGAGAGGCTACACAGAGGTAGCCAGAGCTACGCATAGGCAGCAGGAGCCATGCAGAGGCAGCCATAGACTGCGCAGAGGCTGAGGGGCCTGCGTGGGTGACGCAGCAGGCCAAAGGGTTGACACAGAAAAGCAGAAGGCTGACGCAGAGGGTTCTAGAGCTACGCTGAGGCTGGCAGGGCTGACGCAGAGCCTTGGAGAAGCGTCAGAATGATTTTCATGGGGCAGACTTGCTGAATATCTATCTTCAAGAAGAGGTATTACTGTCATGTAAAAAGCTTTGTTGGGTGAGCCAGGTTGGCAACCTAGTTGCACTCAAGAAATTTGCATAATAGTAAAACGCTGAGAACTGCTGCACTGATTTTCCCGCATTGGGTTTTTCCGGGGACGATTATCCAAAAATAATGGTGTCCCTTGTGTATTTGTCTAATATTTCAGTCGCTGATTTGTATATGAGTTAAGGCTGCATTTGTGTTTATTTTCAATATTTATATGAATAAATAACTTGTTAAGGAATAAACAAGTAGGTGAAATAAACCAGATCATGCAGTAGGAATTTCTGATGTGTTAGACTTAGAAATTTCAACACCAACGGCCAAGATTAAAACTTAATCAAGGGCCAAAATCATATCTGGGTCGATTTGTGTGAGATTCTAGATGATTCTTACCTTATCTCAATTAATACTGATTAATTAACCAAATTTCCTAAGTTTAGAGGAAGGAAATATCTAAAAATATGCTAATAATCTAATTGAGACACTTCTAGGTGGAATTTCCAGAAATGGTTTCTGGGTTATGGAGAAGTTGAAGAACTCCTGTGTTTTAGCCTCTCCACAAAGTTTCGAGAGTAGAACACCTCCGTTGCTACAAAAAACTAACAATGAGTACATCAATGCTTGAGCTCCAACTAAAAAGAAAAACCCCAACTCCCTAGTACTTCTAGAAAAATGTTCAATTTTTCAGCTCCAACTAGGACACTCTTAACACACCGGTTTTATCAGCTGCTACTGACAGGATGCTCTAACACCCTTGCAAGCTCCAACTTGCCCTAGCACCACCCTACCACCTTGAAGTGTTTTCAGGCTACAACCTGAAGGTGACTTCAACCACTTGCCTAGCACCACCCAACCACCCTGAAAATAATAAACTAGACCAACTATTGTGGGCTCCTGTACCAGGGACAGTGACCCACTTATAATGAATAGACCACTGCAAATGATATAACAATGAGACGTCAATACTGAAACCCTTATTGCAAAACAATGAAATCCTTATTGCTGGAGAATAATGTGTTGCCAAACTTTCATCAACTGAGCAATGACTCAAGAATACTTGTGCTAAATTATGAAGCACTTACTGCTGCTACAAAACCCTGAACCTTACTGCTGCAAAACAATAATGAGACTGCTGCAAATGTAACTGATGACTCTAAAGCCCAGGCAAATCTCAAAAGAAAAGATCTGCAAATCTGAAAGCCTAGCTGCTGCAAATAATATGATGATGAGACCTTGCTGCTGCAGCCAAAATCCTTATTTAACATTGCACCTCTGTCTCTTTTAACTTAGAAACCCTTGTTAACTCACAACTTCAAGGATTAGGGTACTTATGTAGTTCAATATAAAACAAGGACTGTACAAGCAAGTCAAGCTATATCAGATCTTCAACTTACAGTCAAAGCTCAAAAATCTTCAAAATTAGGGCACAAAAAACAAAGGACAAAATTAATTTCGAACCTGGATATAGTGTACCTCCGCTACACGTTTTAAAGCTTTCAAGTTTGGCATTTATTGCAGGACCGAAGCTCTTGCATTAGGTCTGTAATACTAAAGCAGTCCTAACTGGACGGAATGTCTTCAAATGATGCCAAGAATAGTAACCCAGAGTAGTAAGAGACTTTGCAACAACTGTTGATCTGATGATAGGTCTCTTATCAACACGACATCAGGAAATAGGGCTTATAGAAAAGCCAAGACCCATGGCTTCAAATATTGCACTTGATATGTCAACAATTTAAAAACACAGGTCGAAGCTTCAGAGGTATTAAATCCACATGCCCAGTCCACCACATGAGTAACAGATCTCAGAATTAAATGTGTCTTGGACTGATCAATTTGATGCACAGAAGTCTGCCCTAAACAAAGAACCAGACCATACCACAAGACACTATAGATGCAGTGCCCAGAAATGCACAGGAAACACAAATATGTGTTCCAGAAGTCTGCCACAAAGATTAGGCAATAAGGCTGCAAGTTTTGATGCAGTTTGGTTACTGTTGTTGCCTAGTTCACACTCAGAATTGGCCTTAACAGATCTGCACTTCAGATTAGTCCATAAGTTGGTCAGAGATCTGCCCTTATGGAGGGTCGAAGGCTATAAGATGACTGCTTCATGACTGCGACTGGGTTTGACCATATATCACTTGCAATAAATCCCCAACGAATCCCAGAAACCATAAATAATAAGCCCATAAACCCTCACTGTTCAGAGATCAAAATTGCTTCAGGCCTATCATTGGATTAGCCTCTTCTCCATAGGGCGGAAAACTTCAGAACAAGATCACTTCAGATGATGTGCATTGAATGCTTGCCTTAGGGGTGAGATGTGGTGCCTTTTTATAGTTTTGGAGGACACCAAATAGGGCAGCTGACTCAATAGGTTTTAGGAGGGAAAACCTTATTTTAAAATTTGGAGCCCAAAAGATGAAGCCGCCTGCCTTTAGGGATCAAGATTTAATTTTTATTTGAGGTCAAAACCCCCTCATGTGTTTTTACATTCAAAATAAGCTTTGGAACCCTCCATGAAATATTTTAGCCATAGACATTTGATGAAAATCCTACTTTCATGATTTGAATAATATGCTGGCTAATGATAGGGTGCAACATCATCTCCTTTTGGGGTTTTTGCCCAAAAGTTGGGGCTTCAACTTCGAAAAGCATATTTCTCAAACTGTGAAGGCTCTCGTGGCATGCCATATACCACTAGAATCAATTCGACGAGGAGAATCCAACAAAGATGGTCTTGGCTCGAGAAACTATGATTTGCCATGTCATTTTGGTCAAAAAAGTCAGGGCATTTTCTGGTGCTGCTTGGAATGGCATCAATGACAACCACATTTTAACACAGACTTCTTGCCTGTGAAAGCCTCCTTTGGTGTGACTTTGCCCAACACCCTGTGTGTACTTGTTAAAATTGACAACTAGGGCCAAATTCCATGCGGGTCATCTTATTTATGCCCACTGATATTTTTCTTGGACTCCTCTCATCGAGAGGTCTAGGATTGATCTAAAGATCATCCGATTTCGATAAGTATTCGTGGAGATATGAATTTATGTTTGTTATGGGACAATTTGTCAAGGTCGGCCAACAACCAAACTGCCCCACTTGTGCTTCACGTTTTAGTATAAATACAAGTGCCTTGCAAGTCATTTGGATACACTTCACTCTTGATTTCTCTCCACTTGTTTTGGGTTTTAGTGGAAGAGAAGTCTAAGAGGAGGAAGCCCTAGACGTAAGAGGAAAGGAGACTTAACAAGGAGCCTTAGCCACAGTCTGGCCACAGTGAAGAAGAGATCTAACACTGCCCTAACCGCAATCCTAAAGAAGGTGATCTAACCGCCATTGAATCAAGGAGACTTAGCCGCAATGCACGATGCGTAGCCGCAGTTCAAGTTGGAGATCTAGCACGGTGAAGGAGGCATATGCATGCTGCCCTAATGCGCAGTCCTATCCTGCCCTAGCTGCAGGTCCTTCATGCCCTAGCCGTAGGTCTTGTCACTGTAGATAGAGACTTTGTCTCTGTCCTTAAAGAAGGCTCCTCAACGCAGCAGGGAGGCCTCCATACGCTGTCCAGAGAAGCCTCAAATGAAGCCCTAGCTGTAGCCTTCTACACCACCTATCCACTGTAAGAAAGAGACATTGTTAACAGTCCTAAGAATGCATTTTAGGTGCACATCTTGGCTGCAGTCCTAAAGACCAGCCACGTTGAGGGGAGAGGTCTCTTCAGATGTTTTATGAGAAGATCCTATATGCTGTCACAAGAGGTTCTTATCAACAATTTAGAAGGGCTATACTATGTTCGCTAAAGAAACTGCTACAATGAGAAACCTCCATACCTTGATGAGAAGAAGCTCCAATAGCACAAAGATCAACATTGTATCTCAGTGGGCCACATGTTGATGACAACCTTGTGTGTATCCTAAGACTGTGGGATCATAACTTATCTTGCTGCTAGGCTAGGCCATAGGCCATAGCCAACAGCTAAGATAGTGTGGCAACATGATAAAAGTAGTGTCCCTTTTTTTTTTTTTGCATGTGGTTCACGAGCACCCTGGTCAGTGAGTGATCGCTACGTCCACGGAAAAATCTGGGCGATAGCTAGGCTAAATCGCCCCTCGACCTACTGCAAGACCTGACCCCAAGGGCTTCGGGTGGATTCGACCCTATGACCTCCCGATGGCAAGGCACGGTTTTTGACCAACTGAGCTAACCCTTGGGGCTAAGTAGTGTCCCTTCTTATGTAGGAGGTGGACAACATTCTAGGAGATGCAACATAATGGTTGGATACTACATGGTTGATGCAACATGTTTAGATACAACGCATGAATGCAGCTACATATCTAGATGCAACAATTGAATGCAACATGGTGTTAGAGATAGCAGTGTAGTGCAGCATAATAATGAGTGCAGCTCGGTGATGGGAGCTTGTGATGAAGAGAAGCTTAATGACAATGGTGCAGCGTGATGATACATTGCAGTATACATTGAGCACAGTGATGGGTACAGTCATGATTAGTGAAGCATGATGAGATGCAGCATAGTGATGATGGGTGCAACATGGTGCAACACAATGAGGTGCAGCATGATGACGAGGTGCAACACAATGATAGGTGCAACATGGTGATGAAATCACCTTGCAGAATCAGTTGAAGTAGCATGTCTTCAACTGAGTTCAGCTACCTCATGTATCATCTTCTTAGAGATGATCGCTGCTGTTATTTAGATAAGTAAAAGTATTGACTTTTGTTGTATATGTACTATCTCTCTCTATGCTGAACTATTAAAGAACATATAAGAAGAATTGATCAAGGGTTTCCTCACATTGGGTTTTGTCCCCGGCTAGCGCCACATCTTGTGTCTTCTTGTCTTGGCTTGTCCTCTGCGATTTATGTTTATGTTCTATCTGCAATTTACTATTATGCTGATGTGATTGCTAATCTGGAAACGATATTGAGCTAACTGTGAAAATTGAAATAAATTTCTCTAAGCATAGAACATACCTAAACTTAACAGTTATCCTGTTCTGCAAAAACATTGTCGTGTTGCATTCCTCTGCCCAAAGAAGCTTAGGTAGTCCTTGGTCACGCAACATAGCTCTGGCTGCTCCAACAATGCTCTAGTTCTTGTGTTTAGCCACCCCATTCTGCTGAGGGTTATGTGGTGTGGTGAGCTCTCTTCTAATGCCCTACTTGGCACACAGGTTCTTGAAAGTGTTGGAGATGTACTCCCCACCATTGTCTGATCTCAACACCTTGATCCTCCTACTGGTCTGGTTCTCCACTAAGGCCTTGAACTCCATGAACTTTGAGAAGACCTGATCTTTCTTTTTCATGAAAAAGATCCATGTCTTTCTCGAGTGGTCATCAATAAAGGTGACATAATATCTGTATCCCATCAGGGATTGAGAGGAAAATGGTTTGCATACATCCGAATGTACTAGCTCCAAGATGATTTTGGTCCTTCTGTTGCTGGAAATTGAGAGGGGTGAATCAGTGTTTCACTTCAATCAATTAATTTTAACTTCACAAAGCATTGATTAGCATTAGCATTAAAATAAAACATAAGTAGGCATCACATCACATGAACAGATAACAACACCATTCAATGATGCACAACATCCAAGACAGTGGGTACGAGATTTTTAGATGGAAACCTTATTGGGAGAAAAACCACTGAATGCTTCTTAATATAGGTCTTTGAAGATATTATCAATAGGAAGCTCCAACTTCCAACATTTTCTAGCTACAATTGGAAAGGAGGCTCCAACCCTCTGATTTATCAGCTCCAATTGAAAGGACGCTTTGCGCAGGCTTCAACCTGCCCTAGCACCACCCTACCACCCTGAAGTGTTCTCAGGCTCCAACCAGAAGGAGACTCCACTCTCTTCCTTGCACCACCCTGCCACCCTTCATTTCACCATAGCAAGTCACATTTCATAATCTTTAGATTGGATCCACTTGTGCTCAATATCAATACCAAAACAAGCTGCAATATAATCTATGCTCAATCAAATCTGTTTCTGTTCAATATGTACAACAATAATGTTGCACACATTTGTCAAAGTTCCAAGGAAGCAGTGGTACCATATTTTTCTTCAAAGATGAAGATCATTGGCCATCAACTCTTTAGTCATTGTAAACCCATTCTGCAAATTTTGTAATGTAAATGATGCTGGTAATACTGTGTATGTATGTAACAACTTAGGTAAGCCTATTATTTTGGCGACAAGTTTCATTCTAGGAGGATTTTTGTCTCAGTGATTCAAATGTGTTTCTAAACACAGATGATCAACAAAGTTTTTCCCTCCAGCCTCACCCCAATGCCAGGGTGGAATTTATCATCAAAGTCTTAGGTAAGTCCTAGTGTTCTAGTCGAGTCTTCTGTTAAAGTGATTTGGGAATAATTTAAGCTAATTGGCTAAATTATTTTATTACAAATCACTTGGTCTACTAGATCATATTGTGTCACAGAATTGGGTAAGTTATTTGAAGGTCTGTAATGAATGGGTATTCCCCCTTTGAGGGTTGAATTTTGTAAAGTCTTATGTAAAAAATATTTTAGTGCATCGTCCCTTGCAATTAGGCACCATGGCCAAAGTATTTGAGGGTGGAAAAATAATTAATCCCCTCAAGTGTCAATTAATTGATTTTTTCTGGCAAAAAATAAAATTAATCCTAAGCTAGAAAAGTAATTAATTAGAGTAAAAAATTAAAATGCTAGAAAAATTAATTCTCCATATGGAAAAATTCATGGGTCTTAAAGAAATTAATTTTTGGAGGTACCCCGCTAAGGGAATATTGTAAATTTAAAGAAAAATTGGACCCCTGGGCCTTGGTGGTTAAGTCAAAGTCAATGTTTTGGAGGAAATTAGCTCAAAATAATTATTTTTGAGCTAATAAAAAATGGGTTTAATGATAAATTCGAAAATTCCTCAAAAATAATTATTTCAACAACAGAGATTAAAAGATGATCAAGGATTTATCAACGCCCAAGATTATTTTGATGGGGATCAAGCCAACTAGCCGTTATTTTCCACTTGGAGGATTTATCTATAAATTAGAGGTCATTTGTGTCTCAAGCCATCTGATGTTTGGCTAATGTAAATCTGCAGAAAATTTGATGTAAAGCTACTGTCCTGCTGGGAACGTTTTGATTAATCATAATAAAGACTTTGTGGTGCAGTTCATGGTGTCTCTGTTCCATTGATTTGTGGTATGTGCTAGGCACAGACATTCCTATATTGTGTTTAAATTTTTTAAATTAAATCGTTATTTCATTATACATGTTAGGAACATTGTTGTTCTAACAGTGTATGCTTGATGAGTTATATAGTGTTTGCAGGTTCTCCAACCCTTGGGCTCCAAGTTCACAAAATGTGGACACAGGTTAACCTTGTTTGGAATTCAAATATTTTTATGGTTTTTTTGACTTCGTTAAGGCTGTAGTTTGGATTTGGGTTTCAAAGTACATCTAGCCATTGTAAAAAATCTTCTAAATTTCTCTCAAAATTTCTCTAAGCATTATATATTTGTACATTTTGTAAATAGAATTTGTATAATATATTTTGTAAATTATTTTTATTCCAACTCTTGTTTTGTAGTTAGGGTTTTTGAGATTTTTTATTTTTTGTATATATTGGGGTTTTGGGTATTTTTGTTTGTGTAGGTGAGATCAAAGGCAAATAGCTGGATTAGAGCTAGATCTAGGCCCTTGAGGGTAAGATCTACCCTTTACAAATCTTTGCAGGGCCAACTATTGAAGAATTTGCATGAAAATTTAAGATTTGAAGAAAATTGATTTTTGGTGAGGGTTTCGAAAATTTTAGGGCTCTAAGGCCCAACGTCCTCCTCCAACCTCAACGTCAACCTTCCACAGCCTCAACTTTAGCCTTTTGGGGCCCTGTATGAACCCTTTTAGCCTCCTAGAGGCTGGACGTAAGCCCTTAAGGGCCTCAGCCTCCTCTTTGTCCTTGGCTGTAGGTCCGTAACGCCATTTTGGCCTGGCCGTGAGCCCTTAGTGCCTCGGCCTCCCTCCTAGAGCTTGGACGACAACCCTAAGGGCTTGCTGTGGGCCTTTCTAGGCCTCCCCTAGCCTCGACCCCCCTCATTCCTCTTCTGCGGCCCTCTTCTCTCCCTCTTGGCCTTTTCTTTGACACTTATCCGCATCTCCTTAGTGCTTTGCCTAGCCGCTAGGCCTTTTAGCCATCCTTTACCCCAATGCTAGCCCTATTGGGCTTAGCGTTAGCCTTTTTGGACTTGGTTTTCCCTAATCCATCTCTGATTTATTTTTGAACTGAATATTGGTGGGTTTTGCACGCAAAAAATTAGTTCAAGTTTGGTGTGCCAAGTCTATTGGAAAAATTTTGGCAGCTTGGGAAAGCAATCTTCAAGGCCTCGGGCCTAGGGTTTGATTTCTAAATCCCCATTCTTCCTCACTGTTTGCTACAACTCTCTGAATCATTCATAATAGTGACTAAATTCATACTTAAGTGCCCCAAAAATCACATCTAACTGATCTAAATACACTACGAAACTCATGTTACAAATCTACTAGTGTTTTGGTAAGTTGTGCATTAATTATTGAGCATAGATCTACTTGTTTTTTGACTGAAATATCTCTGCCTAATCAGTGGATCAGATCTGAATTTTTTATCACATAAGGCTAAAGATTCCAAAATTTTGAACTTGATAAGCTTGTTTTTTGGCATCTGAGAATTTTGGGCACGTTTTGGCACACACCCCCACATAGATAGCTCGCTGTTTTCACTATTTCCTTACTGCTGTCACAAGTGTTTTCAGATCTGATATAACAGTGAATAATTCATCATAAGAGGGTCTCACATAATCACTTGGCAAGTCACTTAATGTTTCACTGATCAGATTGGATTCTTACACGCTTGTTATTCCTTGGATCTAGAGTGATTTCATTGTTGCTGCCCTAAAAGTCTAATAATTGCTCATTGGGGTATAAATAAAATAAGATCACTCTTTGCTCATGCTCTATAAATCATAAGTATTCTTGTGTCGTGGTTTTATGTCAAGTTGGTTTTCTAACTGTTTCATGGTGTACTAATACACTTGTTGTTGTGAGTTGATTGGAAATTCATAAGTTCACATCTAATAATAACACTCACTAAAACACACTAATCTCAAATCACTGTGTTGAGTACCTTAAGCCTCTTTGAGCATATTAATATCTTGTGGTCTAAGTCATAATTGTTTCTTGATATCTAATTGTGTTGAGTTGGTAAACAAAGGTTGGGATTTGAATATCTTGTTCTAATTGTGCATCATTGAGAAACCTATGATCTAAAGCATTTGAGAAATTGGTTTGGTTGTTTTGGCATCTAAATCTAATCAAGCATCTCTTAAATAATTGGCATTGTGTTAAACACCTAATTGAGCATTGCTAAGAAATCATTGGATAATTGCTAAACACATTGTATGGTCTGTTGAAGAAAGTGTAACTAGGTCCGGTCTTCATAAATGTAATTTTGATCTTTGTACTTGTAAAAGAAAAGAATTATAATTTTTGTCATTTATAAAAATGGGTTTCTTGCCCATTTGATAGGTCAAGCACATGTTTAAATGCTTCTAGGATAGTCAAAGAATCAATGTAATTGTTAAAGACCCATGTGGGCATGTTACACTATGTAAGTCTATGTACTAGATTCAAAGAAATATGTCAAAGGTGATCCTCCAAAGCAAAGACAAGTCTCCTCTTCAAGTCGGCTAAAGAAATGAATTTTTGGTGCACTTAAAGTCAAGTCGGCCTCACTGGCTCAAGTTGGCCCAAATAGGAGGGACAGTCTCCTATAAATAGGGCAGTTTGGCATCACAAAAGGACCATCAAGTGATCTCTGAAATCAGCAAGAGAAAGAGTCATGAAAGAAGTGTGAAAAGGAGCAAGAAGGTGCTTCTAGGTCAGTGAAGAAGGAGAGAAAGGAATCCGAGTTTTGGAGGGCTGTTTTAGGGCCTAGTTCTGTCACACGTGCGAGGAAAGGAGGGTAGTTCTGCAGCCACATCAGATCCACAAGTGCAACAACATAATAGAGTTCGATTGAACTAAGAAAAGACTCCTAATAGGCCTCCGTCTATAGCGAAGTAGATCCCACCTAAAGAAAAGAAAGGAAAGCAAGTAAAAGGGTCCGTCTCAAGCCCTAGATCAGCCACACGTGCAAGAAATCAGAGCTGCAGTAAGGTTAAGAGGATCAGCCTCTAACTTGGAGATCTACCTCAATAAAAGCCTCATTCTCTAGTCTAAGTATCAAGGAGAATGCAGATTGCCAAGCAAGGTTGAGAAAGAAAGGAAGACATCAAAATAGAGGTCTCTAAGGAGACTTAGGGTTATTGTAGAAAGAGCCATCAGTTGCCGGAAGAAGAGCGACGGAAGAGGCGGGGTGCAATGTAGAAGGAGGCATCAATTAAGGAACAAAAGAAAGAGAGATTGTGTCTTGTGCTTGGAGGATCTATTTGTTAAGGGTCTACGGTTTGTCATTTGTCAATTGAAGCTTCAATAAGAGAAATTTGTAGAAGGGTTTCCCTCTCTAGGAGAGAGAGATTTTGCCCTGGCTGAGAGCCAACATCTTGTTTTCTTGTCTCCTTTGTTTTGGTAACTGTTTGATGAAGTAAGAAGAACACACTCTAATAATAATAAGAGAAGATTGTGCTAATAAGAAAAAGTAAAACGTACCTCACAAATAGTTATCATCATTAGAAAAATCTCATCCTACCTAGATGCCCTAGATTCTTCAACATGGTTTTAGAGCTAAGGTGACACATCAAGGAGGGGCATCTCAAGAACACAAAGGTTAAAGCATCAGATCTAGAAGCAATGGTTCCACATCCATAAAAGACAAGGAGGATTATCATCTCCTCTCCTAGATCCATCAAGAAGGACTACCAACCTTGGAACAAGGAAAAAAGAAAGCCTTCCATCTAAAGGCATCTACAAGAAGGTACATCTAGAAAGAATCTCCATCAAAGATCCTTTATTATCAAAGAAAGGCACCCAAAAATCTAGGTTCATTATTAAATATCTCTAGATCTACACAGTGAGAAGTTTTCATCACAAAGCAAATCTCTCATAAGGCACCTTGAAGGAAGCATCTTGAAGAACTCCAAGATATAAAAGTCAAATCATCAAATTTTCAAGTATGCTGCAAGATCTCTTCACAACAACTCTCACAAGTAAGTATTTTTATGTCCTCTTCTGATCATATCAAAATGTCTTTTTGCAAGGAAAGCAACAAATTGGTTGGGACTGCTAATTTCCTTGCATGGAAAAAGAGGGCTGATCTACTTCTCAAAGAAAATGAAGATATGGACTACATCAAAGGGAATGTCACTATTCCTGCTAAGGAACAAACTCAAGCCCTAGCAAAGTATAATAAGGTTGAAACAAGGGCTCAAAGGATTTTGATAGAATCCATCAAGGACATTCTCATTCCTTATGTTTCCAAACTTGAAACATCTAAAGAAATATATGGTGAACTGGTGGAGGTATTCTCAGTTAGTATAACTGGAGAAGTGATATCGTTGTGTAATGAATTATATAAAATGAAGATATCAAAGGAAGAAGGAATAACTCCCTACTTCATGAAGGTCTCTGAGATGAGAGACCAACTGCAAGAACTAGGAGAAGTTATGTCAGATAGAGAGATGACAATTGTGGTGCTCAATGCATTACTTGAGGAATGGGGCAACTTCACATCAAGTATATATGCTAGGAAGGAAGCCACCCCGCTAAATGAACTTTGGTCTCTATGCAAAATTGAGGAGACTAGACTCAAAGCCAAGGATGATGTGGGATCAAAGGAGCAGGCATTTGTTGCTATGGCCAAGAGAAAAGAAAAATTTAGCAAGTTTGGTCCATAGAGAAAGGGTAAAAGATATATGTCCAAAGTCTAATGCTTTGGTTGTCAAGAATATAGACACTATAAGAGGGATTGTCCTAAGTTCAAGAAGGACAACAATAAGAGAAAATGAGAAGAAGCCCACATTACCTAAGAAGTGAAAGAAGAAGATAAGAAGCAGAAGAAGGAAGCTCCTCTGCATCTCTACTATGAATGAGATCAACTTCTTCACATAAGTCTTCTTTAAAGTTTTGGGTATCATAGGAACATGGAGCAGTAGGATAGAATGCGTGACTTATGAGAATGACATCTTTAGGAATATAGGAGCATTATGTAGAGATAGCTTAGATAAAGAAGATTCTTATAGAGAAGATGTAGCCATTGAATGACCTCATCAATGCATAAAAGATTGATCATGATTAGAAATAATCATCTTAGAAAGCCATTGTCATCAACAAAAAGGAGCATTTGCAAGATGAGGACCATAAGAATCCTTCGGTGGAATCTTCAATAAAAGGTTCATGATTTTAAGAAAAAGGCAAATGTCTCGATGAGAATTCCACCTATGGGAATTCGAGAAAGGATGTAGGCAGAGAAAGATGTAAGAAAGCAAAGGAGATTGAGGTAATCTCAATCAAGGAAGCTGTTAAGGAAGCTGAGGTGATCAAGGAAAGAACTAAGATGAGGTATGTATGCATCTATGTTTTTCAATTAAGTCATGTCATCATTTGTATTAGTGAGCATGCGGAATTGCTTTAGGAGCATGGTCAATAATAGGGTAGATCTCTTTCATTAAGAATATGCACGAAGGCATGGTTCACACAACTGATAAAAGTCAACATGAGAAATGACCTCATATGGAGTATGAGGTGATTGACTAGGAAACCTATAAAGAAGCATATGGGAAAAGAGATCTGGGATAAAAGAGCACCATGGACACTAGGAATCAACATCCGACAGATTGTTAAGACATCTCCCAGAAGAAGGCACGAGAATTTTGAGAAAGGAAGAAAAGTATCAAAGGACCCTTAACACTTGGAAAGGCCTTGGAGATATGAACATGCATGATGTTGATGATTCAAGCCAACAAGATGTCATAATGAAGAACCATCTCATAAGGTACTATTTAATTTAATATAATGTTTTGATTTCTTGAGTAATATCTGGATGGGGTCATGCAGGGCTACTGGAACAAGAGTTGTAAGTGCAAGTACAACTAGCATTCATGTGGTGGATGGAAATTCCTAAAAGAAGCATGATGAGAAAGAAGTAGCCATATAAAGAAGGTTCCAGATATGTACCAAGAAGGCCACTTTCCATGAAGAAAGGAATGACACGACGAACCAAGAAGGAAAGTGATCAATGGCTAATGCCCTACAAGGAAGAAGCTTGACTAAATTTCATGACATCAAGGAAATAAATTGATCAAGCAATTGAAGGACCCACGAAGAAGAAGCTGCTGATGAAAAGGAGAGTCCCTAGTTATGAGGGAGCTCTGACAAGTCCCTAATTGAGAGGGAGCTTGGGCAAGTTCCTGATTAGAAGGAACTTGGGTACATTCCTTTACAAGAATGGGCATATCTTCCCTACTTGAGACTTGAGAGGGAGAGATAGACACAACATTCTTGTCTTAACTTGGGAAGAAAGAATGGAGGATTGGACAATTATCTGGCATCCGATGCTCTTTGAGGATGTGTAGGGCATCCAAGAGAAGAATAGGCAAGAGGATCGATATTCTTTGAGGGTTGGGAACCCAAGATAAGAATAGTCCTAGAAGGTCATACTCAATGAACTCCCGGGTGAGTATCTACCTTGAGAGACAATGGTGAAGGTGTCAATAGTCATTGGTCTCGCCAACATTGTGCTGTGATCTGATGGAGAGATAGAGCTGTCAATCAAGGCCTTGCTGTGGAAACAATGTTGGTTACTATGATGCTAGAACAAATGGATTGCCAATCCAATTTCTCTTATGTGAATTCTTCAGATTGAAAATGTCCAAACACCTTGTAAAATGATTTATGAATACCTCCCTAGTTTAGAGGGAGGGTTGAAGAAAGTGAAACTAGGTTCGGTCTTCATAAATGTAATTTTGATCTTTGTACTTGTAAAATAAAATAATTATTATTTTTGTCATTTACAAAAATGGGTTTCTTGCCCATTTGATAGGTCAAGCACATGTTTAAATGCTTCTAGGATAGTCAAAGAGTCAATGTAATTGTTAAAGACCCATGTGGGCATGTTACACTATGTAAATCTATGTACTAGAGTCAAAGAAATATGTCAAAGGTGATCCTCCAAAGAAAAGACAGGTATCCTCTTCAAGTTGACTAAAGAAATGAATTTTTGGTGCACTTAAAGTCAAGTCGGCCTTACTAGCTCAAGTCGGCCCAAATAGGAGGGACAGTCTCCTATATATAGGGAAGTTCAACCTCACAAAAGGACCATCAAGTGATCTCTGAAATCAGCGAGAGAAAGAGTCAAGAAAGAAGTGCCAAAAGGAGTAAGAAGGTGCTTCTAGGTCAGCGAAGGAGAGAAAGGAATCCGAGTTTTGGAGGGTTGTTTTGGGGCCTAGTTCTGTCACACGTGTGAGGAAAGGAAGGTAGTTCCACAGTCACATCAGATCCACAAGTGCAACAACATAATAGAGTTCTATTGGATTAATAGAAGACCCTTAATAGGCCTCCATCTATAGCAAAGTAGGTCCCACCTAAAGCAAAGAAAGGGAAGCAAGTAAAAGAGTCCATCTCAAGCCCTAGATCAGCCACACGTGAAGAAATCAAAGCTGTAGTAAGGTTAAGAGGATCAACCTCTAACTTGGAGATATACCTCAAGTAAAGCCTCATTCTCTAGTCTAAGTGTCAAGGAGAAGGAAGATTGTCAAGCGAGGTTGAGAAGGAAAGGAAGACATCAAAATAGAAGTCTCTAAGGAGACCTAAGGTTACTGCAGAATATGCAATCAGTTGCCAGAAGAAGAGCGAAGGAAGAGGCTAGGGTGCAGTGCAGAGGGATGCATGAATTAAGGAATACAAGAAAGAGAGATTGTTTTTTGTGCTTGGAGGATCTATTTGTTAAGGGTCTAGGATTTGGCATTTGTTAATTGAAGCTTCATAAGAGAAATTTGTAGAAGGGTTTTCCTCTCTAGGAGAGAGATTTTGCCTTGGCTGAGAGCTAACATCTTGTGTTCTTGTCTCTTTTGTTTTGGTAATTGTTTGATGAAGTAAGAAGAATACACTCTAATAATAATAGGAGAAGATTGTGCTAATAAGAAAAAATAAAAAGTACCTCACAAATAATTATCATCGTCAAAAGAATCTCATACTACCTAGATGCCCTAGATTCTTCAACATGGTCTATCTTAAGCATTGGTATTTTAAGAATTATTGATTCTAAGTGGGCATCTCTTAATATTGGCATAAGAAGATTATTGGCATTCACTTTGTTAGAGGAATTTTTGATTATTGCAAGTAATTTTCATCATTGGATTAGTTTTCTAATCTTGTTACCATTGATTAAGCATCTTGTGGAAAATAAGCTCATCTTGGATTTGTTTAATGTTGGCATTTAATAATTGGCACATTCTTGGTAATAAGATTGTCTTTTCATTTATTGATAAGTACTCGTCATTGAAGATTAATCATAGCTTAAAGTACTTGAACATTAAGCCAATATTAAACTAAGAAATCACTCATCCACCTTGCATAAGCATTCTAAGTCTAGTTGCTCTAATAATTTACCTCCAAGCACAATCTTGGTTGATAGACTTCTAGGGCCGCCCTTTCTCAAATTAGCTTGAGGGATTCAACACCTTTTTAGTGGTTAACACGGTGACTTTGTAGTTGTCAGAGCCACAATCTTTGCAAAGCCAAAGGCATCGGGTGGTTGGAACACAGGCAGAGGTATCGTTAATCAAGCCTTTGCTTGCTTCCTGTTGGCTTCCATCCCACAACCTACTCGAAAGACTGGTTCCAAAATAGTAAGAGGAAGGTTATACTTAGAATAGGCATATAACTAAAAGTAACCAAGATCCTTGCATCACACCTAGGTCTTAGGATTTGCATATCATATAGGTCAGTGAAGCAAAGATTGTCCATCTGGATTCTGGTTACTTGGTCTCTAATTAATAATAAGCGAGAAATTGACTCCATAAGGCACTGGTCTCAAATCTGAATTTAATCTAATCATTAAATCTTGCTTAAAATTAACCAAGTAGCTAGGCCATTCAATCGCCTCTCTCGGACTCATTTATTGCCAACTTGTCCTTTGCCTTAACATTTCCATAGGGACTACCTTCCATAGCTTGTTGTTGGGAGACAACTAGAACGGAGAGGTTGAGGATCAAGGTGACAACCCTCAACCTGAGTATTTGTCGCAGTGCCTGTACAATCTGAGCGACAACATTTTTTGGCGCCGTCGCTGGGGACCATCTTGTTCTCGACGCTTCAATGACAATCTTCATAATCTTCTAATCCATTCCTTATCCTGCCAATGCCACATTTTTTGGCATCATTGGCGAGGATAGATTTCTCCGTCCTTGTTTCTCACGACAATTTTTCAATCTTTCATGCTTCATTTTTCCATCTTTTCATTTAAGCTAGCAATGCCACAACATTTTCTGACACCTTTCTTTCATCATTCTTCGTCTCTTCATCACCCTATCCTTTTTCCTCTCACTAATCCTTTCATCTTGTTTATCTTCACCTTTAGCACTTGGACATTTAGGTTGGTTTCCTATTTGGGGGGTGACTCCACTGATTCATCCATTCACAAGAGCTTACTCTTGCAGGAATCCTAGTAGCTTGGTTAATCCTACTCCCGATCTTGAAAATGCTCTAGGAGTTCAGTTAAACAAACTACATTCTAGAAAGCATTTAATCTTTCTCAGATAGGAATCCCTCCTTGATCTCTATTTGCTTTTCATTAATCATCCCAATCAAGACTTCATGGCTGATTATTATAGACCTTGCAACTTCACCAACATCCAAGGATATCGGCATGATCTACTAGATGACTCTACCATGAACAAGATCCCGATCTTCCAAGGGAATAATGCCATAAGCGCTGAAGCTCATATAAAGGAGTTCAATACTTTTCTGCAAAGATTTTCTCATGCAAGCCGCATACAACCATGAAGATGTCAGAATGAGATTGTTTGTCCTATCATTAGAAGATGGTGCATTAGAATGGTTTCATGACAAAGAAAGTAATACGTTTTATTCTTCAAGAGCCTTTACTGTTGCATTCAAGGATAAATTTGGGGATAAAAGAGAAGGAAAATACTTGGTCAAAGAATTTAACACTATTAAGAAAAGAGAAAATGAGACAATTAAAGAATTTAATCAAAGGTTTAATGGTCTTCTAAACGACATGAATCAAGATTACAAACTGCCTAACCAGACAATATTAGAACAGTATCTTGAGGCATTTTGAATTGATACTAAATATGAGATAAGACGTGCCCACCTTGTCACTTTAGCTGCTGCCCAAAGTACAACCGAAGAGTTGGGAAAGGATAAGAAAGCTCCCAAAAAGTCAGAAATAACTGGTTTTGAAAGAGGTCTGGTCAAATCTAAAGGAAAAGAAGTTAAGGAAGAAGAGAGTGATTCAATTAAGGACTTAACTTGAATAATTAAGGAAATGAAAATTGAGCATGCTAGAACGATAAGTGAATTGCAAAAACAACGAATTCAGATGGAAAGAAATCAAATGCAACATATGTAGCCCAGAAATAACAATAACAACAGAGGAAACAATAATCCATGGCCAAGAAGGAACCTTCCAAATGATCAAAGGCCTCCTTGTCCACTTGAGTTTGCTATTGTTGTTGATGAGCGGATCCCTTTATGTAGACCTTATGAAAGTTTCCATGGGGAAAGTTCATGTGCTTTTGTTAGAAAGATCTTAAAGAGGGAAAAAATCAGCAAATAAATAATCTAAGTCAAGAGTCACCCCAGGAAGGTTGTTGTGCAGACATGATCTCTTCATCCTTTTCCATTAATAACTTCAATGACGAGAAGGACCCCATCACACAAGAATACGGTGAGAAGCCAATACAAGAACAAATTCTAGAAATTGCTAAAAGCAAGGTTTACACTTATCAGAGGAAGGGTAAAGAGCATAATCAAATTAAACAAGTTGCTTCCGAGAGATATAAGTCAGGATTAAAGGTGGATTGGGCCGCATGGATTAATAGTATTAAGATGTCAGTCGTAGATTCTAGGTATAGAGATTTTAAAGATCCTAGCACAAAGAGCTTCATTCTTCAAAGCTTTAGGCTTGGCTTAACAAGAAAAGATTGACACGCTGCCTAAAGATGAAGAAATCAAGTTAAAAGATTTAAACTGCTACATGATTAATGAGGATCATCAACCATTCTTCTTGACTTTGGATATGAATGACCGATTACTTCATAATTGCATGCTTGATTCCAGTGCCTCAACAAATGTTATGACTGTAAAGGTTATGGATCAGCTAAATCTTAGAATCTTGAGGCCTTATCATAATATCTATTCTATGGATTTGAAAAGGATTGAAGTCCTTGGTGTGGTTAAAGATTTACAAGTATCATTGGCAAATTATCCATATAAAATCATCACCATGGATATAACAATTATTGATGTACCAGATGTATGAGGAATGCTCTTGTCCAGAAAGTTTGCAACTAGCTTAGGGGGATCTATTCAGAGGAATTTATCATACGCCACTATCCCCGCAAAAATAGGTGGTATGGTCAGGTTATACAGGGAAGTAGAAAGAAGATATTATGTCGAAGTTCCATAGAGGCTTGAAAATGGTGAGCATATTGAACCACAGGAACATCCGCCAGAGTATGAAACAGAGTTCATTTAGCCAATTTATCACTTCTCTTGGTTCCACCGCCCATCCCCTCCTTTGAGCAGAAAGAGAAGCAATTTTCAGTTTAACAGAGATATGCAATACATTGATGAGCAATTACACCGACCCAAAAGGGTCAAGTTTCAGCAAGGGACACCTGATAAGCAGCCTATTGATCTACCTATCAGCAAGCAAATGTTCTAAATTGTGCCACACCGATGACATCTTATGCCATAGGGCATCTTTGTATAGTATCTCTAACCCTACTCCTTTTTTATTTATGTCGATTAGCTAGTTTTGTGCATTTAGTTTTTATAGCTTTATATGTTAGTTTGTTAGAGTAGTTTTTTTTATTAGTTATTTATTTATTTATTTTTAATTAATCACTATTCCAACGAATTTACTATATATGCATGTTGATTTGGATTTTGAATGGATATCTATTTGATGGACTTCTGTTTTCTTGGATGCAAGATTCTCATGTTACTTCATGCAAGCAATGTGTCCCCATGTGCCATGTGGAGCCAGATGTTGCACACATTTTGTTAAGATCAAGATCAAGATCATCGACCATCAACTCTTTAGTTATTGTAAACCCATTCTGCAAATATTGTCATGTAAAAGATGCTAGTAAGACAATGTATGTATGTAACAACCTAGGTAAGCTTATTATTGTGGTGACAAGTTTCATCCTAGGAGGTTTTTGTCTCAATGATTCAATTGTGTTTCTAAACACACATGATCGACATAGTTTTTCCCGCCAGCCTCACTCCAAAGCTAGGGTGGAAGAGGTAAGTTCTAGTATTTTAGTCGAGTCTTCTGTAAAAGTGATTTGGGAATAATTTAAGCTATTTGGCTAAATTATTTTATTACAAATCACTTGGTCTATTAGATCATATTGTGCTGCAGAATTGGGTAAGTTATTTGAGGGTCTATAACGAACGGGTATTCTTTGAGAGTTGAATTTTGTAAAATCTTATGTAAAAATTATTTTAGTGCATGGTACCTCGCAATCAGACATCATGTCTAAAATAGTTGAGTGTGGAAAAATAATTAATCCCCTCAAGTGTAAATTAATTATTTTTTTTGGCAAAAAATAAAGTCAATCCTAAGCTAGAAAATTAATTAATTAGAGTAAAAAATTAAAATGCTAGATAAGATAAGATAAGATAATTTTATTAATGTCCAATAAATGACCATAGTAGGTCAACGGGACTGTCGGTTACAATGATTACACTATGCAAGTCGGTGGACCAAACGGTCCCCTTTAACATTTCTTTAAAAGCAGGAAATACATCTAAAATGTAAATGAAGTAGCAAGGAGCTCTCGGCTTCGAAGCAGAGCGCTGCGATGAGGCAGAGATGAAAGAGAAGAAGAAGAGGAAGAAGAGAAGGGGGGGGGGATCCCCTGACTATTCCCTACTCCTAACATCCGAGGTCGAGAAAAGAAAACTGAGGGAAGCTTGTCAAAGTCTGTTGTCTTGTAGATACGCTGGGCTGTCGATGATGCCGCCTGGAAGTTCTACGGCGTCTCCCTGGGGTGGAACTAATACTGGGGCGCTGCTGCAGTCTAAGTGTAAAATTCGCGGGTCATGAAATTAATTTTTGGAGGTCCCCCACCAAGGGAATATTGGAAATTTCAAGAAAAATTGGACCCTTTGGCCTTGGTGTTCAAGTCAAAGTCAATTGTTTTAGGAAATTAGCTCAAAATAATTATTTTTGAGCTAATAAAAAATGGGTTTAATGAGAAATTCGAAAATTCCTCAAAAACAACTATTTTGACGGCAGAGATTAAAAGATGATCAAGGATTTACCAACGACCGAGATTATTTTGACGGGGATCAAGCCAACTAGCTATTATTTTCCACTTGGAGGATTTATCTATAAATTAGAGGTCATTTGTGTCTCAAGCCATCTGATGTTTGGCTAATGTAATTTTGTAGAAAATTTGATGCAAAGCTACTGTCTTGTTGGGAACGTTTTGATTAATCAAAATAAAGACTCTAGGGTGCTGTTCATGGTGTCTTTGTTCTACTTTTTCGTGGTATGTGTTGGGTACAGACATTCCTATATTATGTTTTAAATTTTTAAATTAAATCGTTATTTCATTGTAGATGATAGGAACATTCTATTGATAAGTTCATCTGATTCATTGTTGTTCTAACGGTTTATGCTTGAGGAATTATATAGTGTTTGCAGGTTCCCTAGCCCTTGGGCTCCAAATTCACAAATTTTGGGGCACAACTTGACCTTGTTTGGACTTCAAATATTTTTATGGTTTTTCTGACTTCACTAAGGTTATAATTTGTATTTATTTTTCAAAGTACATCTAGCTATTATAAAAGATCTTCTAAATTAATCTCTCAACATTTCCCTAAACATTGTATATTTGTACATTTTGTAAATAGAATTTGTATAATATATTTTGTAAATTATTTCTATTTTAACACTTGTTTTGCGGCTAGGGTTTTTGGGGTTTTGAGATTTTTTTTTTAATTTTTTGTATATATTGGGGTTTTAGATATTTTTGTTTGTGCAGATGAGATCAAAGGCAAATAGCTGTATTAGAGATAGATCTAGGCACTTGAGGGTAATATCTAGCCTCTAAAAATCTTTGTAGGTCCAACTATTGAAGAATTTGTAGGAAAATTGAAGATGTGAAGCAAATTGATTTTTTGGCAAGGGATTCGAATTTTTTTAGGGATCTAAGGCCCAACGTCCTCCTCCAGCCTCAATGTCAACCTTTGTCAGGCTCAGCGTCAGCCTTTTGAGACCCTACCCTGCGTCAGCCCTTTTAGCCTCTTAGAGGTTGGCCATAAGCCCTTAATGGCCTTGGCCTCCTCTTTGGCCTTGGCCATTTTTGGGCTAGTCATGAACCCTTAGGGCATCGACCTCCCTCCTAGCGCTTGGACAACAACCATAAGGCTTACTGCGGCCTTTCTAGGCCTTTCCTAGCCTTAGACCCACTCCTTCCTCTTCTGCGGCCCTCCTCTCTCCCTCTTGGCCTTTTCTTTGACCCCTTTCAGCCCCCCCTTAACCCTTTCACTAGCTGCTAGGCCTTTTCTCCCTCCTTCACCCCAATGTTAGCCTTATTGGGCTTAACGTTAGCCTTTTTGGCCTTGGTTTTCCCTAATCCATCTCTGATTTGTTTTTGGACTGAATATTGGTGGTTTTTGCATGGAAAAAATTAGCTGAAGTTTGGTGTGCCATATCTATTGGAAAACTTCTGAAAACTTGGGCAAGCAATCTTCAAGGCCTTGGGCCTAGGGTTTGATCTCTAAACCCCCATTCTTCCTCACTATTTGCTACAACTCTCTGAATCATTCATAACAGTGACTAAATCCATACTTAAGCGCCTTAAAAATCCGGGTGATGAACCTCAACAACAAGGGACACTGTTATTTTTGGACAATCGTCCTCAAAAGAACCCAATGCAGGAAAACCGTTGCAACAAATATGAGGATTTTATTATTATACAGTTTTTGAATACATCTAGGGTGCTAGAAATGGCTCACCCAATAGAGAATTCCCTCTGCAGTAGTACTTCTCCTCGGAGACAGATATTTCAACTGATCAATCATTGGATGAACGATCCCGCAGCAACAATTGCAGCTTCCACTGCTTTGCGTCACTCTGCTGGGATTGCGTCACCCTTCTCAGCTCACCAGCACTCAGTCTCCCCCACGAAAATTCTTCCGGCGTTGCTTTCTGGCCCTGCGTCAGCTCTGCTAGCCTCTGCGCAACTACTGAAGGCTCTACGTTAACCTCATGGCTCTCTGCGTTAGCCCTCAGACCCTCTGCGTCACCCACGATGGCCTCCTCAGCCTATGCGTCAGTCCTAGCTGCCTTTGCGTCAACCTTCCTAGGTTCTGCGCTGTCTCTCTGGAAGTATCCTTGCCTCTCTACTATGTACTCTCGACCCTTTGCCGAACTGCCACTCCCTGCAACAGATCATTGGTTCGATTCTCTCAGCAAACCTCACTCCATAAAATTGAACTGACTGGTCAATTTGGTGTATCTCCAATTGACCCTCAATCCTCCTCTTATACTTTTCCTATTGAGGCTTCAATGACCGAGATTAAGTTCGTAATCAACAACTAAGATTAGATTTGGCTTGATCCATGTCATTTTGAACATTCTCACTTAGTTTTATACTAATACCCATTAATACTTTAATTTTCCTAAGTTTAGACTTAGGAACCCGATTAGAAATATTAATTATTTTAATATCTCTCCCACCGGGTGGATTTTCCGCAAACCATTTCTGGGTCTTGGATATTATATGTGCCTTAGCCTCTCCACCATTTTTCATGGCTAGAGCACATCCAATGCTACCACAAATCAACACTTCCTCTTAGCGAGGAATGTGCTCTAGTAATGCTCTTTCATTGAAACATCACACTGATCCTCCGCACCGGTACTTGTGTTGATGCTTGGCATGCTACCTCACATCATCTACACTATTGCTCCCTATACTTCTGCCCATGACACTGCCACTTTCATTGCCACATCTGTACTGCAGCTCCCTCTCAATATGTTGCCCATGTTGCCCCTAGCACTGCCACTGCTAACTGTTGCACTGCAACTCAGTTACTAAGAAGTAACTTACTTCTCCAAAATACTGACATTTCAGTCAGTTTGGAAGCCTCGTGAAATTGAAGCTACCTCTGTTGCTATCTTGTGCTCCCTCTGCTGCCACTACGTTGTTGCATACACCTCTATGCCTTATGCACTACTGCAACCTGCACTGTGCTTCCTCAGATTTCTGCACCCAAGCACTGCCTTGCTGCTCCACTACACTTTGCTCCACCCGACCCCTGTCATCCTGCTACTGTCGTTAAGGGCTCCCGTAGCTGGATATGATCCAATAGTTTGGGCACCTCAAGGATCTTGCCCTTGGTATGTAGCCCTCCTGATTACAACTCGATGTCTCCCCACCTATTCTCTAAAGGTGCATGAGCACTCATGGCATAGTCATCATCAGTGTTGACCTCTTTCTCCACCTTAGCTATAGTTGCCTTGGAGTCGGAAGCGTCTCGCTTGTTTTCTTCCTAGGACACTGGGATGCATAATGTCCCAGCTCCCCACAATGGAAGCACTTCACCTTGCAGATGTCTTTCTTCTTCCTCTTCCCTTGTTGTCCCGTAGATGCTAGAGCCGCATCCTACTCTTTCTTGATTCGACTTCCCTTGCCACTACTCGTTGCCTTGGTCAACCTCTTGATCTCTTCTTGGCGAAGAGATGCCCACATATCCTCCCATATTGTAAGAGTAGCTCTGCCCAAAATACTTTGGACAAATGCCTCCCTCTCCTCAGAGACTGCATTCAGGGCAGTCCTCACCATGAACTCTGGATCCGGTGTAGACCCTATGGAAGTAAGTTGGTCACGAATCTCCTGCAATCTAAGGAGGAACGGATCTATCTGCTCTCCCTTCTGCATCTAATACGACCACAACTGATTCTCCAATAGCATGTTCCGCTATATGAAAGTGCCCTAACATAAGGTCGTCAAAGTATCCCACATTTCCTTCGCTGTGTTCTTTTCAGTGGTATGTGGTACGGTGTGGTCTTTGACCCCGTCAAGGATCATGCACTTCGCCCTCGCTATTGCATCCTCATACTTCTCATTCTCATCTGGGTCGACTGGGATAGCCACGGTTTTCAAGGCAAAGTCCTTGATGCAATGTCGATCCAGGACTGCCAAGATCCTAGCCTTCCAGATGACAAAGCTGGAAGCCCCGTCCAACATGTCCTGATCCCTTAGTCTGTTCACTGCCATTTCCACTCCTTTTCTAGAATCCCTATGAGTTTCGACTTCCCTCCTAGAAATCTCCCTCTAAGTCTTGATTTCCCTGCTGGAAATCCTCCATCCAAATGCCAAACCGTTCCTCTCCAATTCCCCTTGCAACTGCAACTTGGATCTGGATTTCTTGGCTAGAAATCCATCAAGGTAGCGACTCCCTCTACGTTGGTTCTGTCCCCTTAGGTACTGTTCTGCACCGACAGAAACAACACCTCTCCAACTTCTCAATCACAATTTGCCCATAGCTCCCCAAGCCCCGACAACTGAAGAAACTGAGCCTTTTAGGCTTTGCGCAATCCCAACAATGACAAAATATGCTCCTCCTGGCCACAACGTCAATCCTTCCTGGCTGAGAAAGATGACCGGGCAATGTGTAGGTTTGATCTGCCCTTCTCTACCTTTGCGCTGACTTTCCTCCTGGCTCGGAATGATGACGCAGGCCCTCTGCATCACTTCTTCTCTATTGCTTCTGCTTTGGAACAACGTTGTCTATTGGGACAACTGCTACTACTGCAAATTTTTTATATCGCTAATGCCTTTAGTCCTCTTGTGATCTGCAATGCTCTGATACCATGTTGAAATTTCTAAGTCTGACACGTTAGAAATCCCTACTGCATTATTTGGTTTAATTTCTCCTACTTGTTCATTCCATTAACAAGTTATTTATAAATATGAATATTGAAATAAACACAAATGCAACTTTAACTCGTATATAGATCAACAATTGAAATACTGAGACAAACACACACAAGGGACATTGTTATTTTTGGACAATCATCCCCGGAAAAGCCCAATGCGAGAAAATTGGTGCAGCAAATATGAGGGTTTTATTATTATGTAGTTTCTGAATACATCTAGGGTGCTAGAAATGGCTCACCCAACAGAGAATGCCATCGGCAGTTGTACCTCTCCTCAGAGACAGATATTCCAGCTAATCAATCACCGGATGAACGATCCCACAGCAACAATTGCAGCTTCCATTGCTCTGCGTCACTCTATTGGGACTGCATCACCCTTCTTGGCTCACCAGTACTTAGTCTTCCCCACGAAAATTCTTCCGGCTACCTCTTGGCCCTGCGTTAGCTCTGCTAACCTCTGCACAACAACTGAAGGCTCTGTGTTAGCCTCTTGTCTCTCTGCGTCAGCCCTCAAACCCTCTGCTCACCCACGTTGGCCTCCTTAGCATCTGCGTCAGTCCTAGCTGCCTGTGTGTCAACCTTCTCAGGTTTTGTGCTATCTCTCTGACACTATCCCTGCCTCTCTGCTACATACTCTCGGCCTTCTGCTGAACTGCCCCTCTCTGCAACATATCACTGGTTCAATTCACTCAGCAAACCCCACTCCAGAAAATTGAACTGACTGATCAATTTGGTGTATTTCCAACTAACTTTCAAGCCTCCTCTTATACTTTTCTTGTTGAGTCTTCAATGACCGAGATTAAGTCTCTAATCAACGACTAAGATTAAATTTGGCTTGGTCCATGTCATTTAGAACATTCTCACCCAGTTTTATATTAATACCCATTAATATTTTAATTTTCCTAAGTTTAGACTTAGGAACCCCACTAAAAATATTAATTATTTTAATATCTCTCCAACCGGGTGGAATTTCCACAAACCATTTTTGGGTCTTGGACATCTTATGTGCCTTACCCTCTCCACCAATTTTCATGGCTAGAGCACATCCGATGCTGCCAGAAATCAACAATTTTGATGTAAAAGTGTTATATAGGAATATTTTTCGTGAATGGTTCGTCATAATTAGAACACCATTACCAAAATATTTTTTGGATACACTTAGATGTTGGAAAAAATATTTAATCCCCTCTTGAGTCTAATAATTAATTTTCTGGGAAAAATAAAATAAAATATAGCTAAAAATTTTCAAAAAAAATTGAAAGGAAAATTAATAACCCTCCAAGTGGAAAATTCTTCAAAAATTATTTGAGACTATTTTCAAGGGAAAATATTCAAGTAAAAAATAAAAGCCTCATTTCCAAGGCAGAAGGACTAAGTCTAGAAGTTCCTTTGGTTCAGAGAAGACTATTTCACAGCAAATTGAAGCTTTTGGACCAAATAGTTAAGAATTTTGCACAAGTGATGATAATTTTATTTTTTGAAGGTCCTTTAGTGGTCCAAAAGTCAAGGTTTGACCCTCTAGCTCAGTGAACAAGCAAAATCAATTTTTTTTGAAGATTTGTTCCAGCTAATCAAGGGATTGAATTTTTTCATCAAGGATCAAGCCATGGATCAATGCAACTAGCCGTTATTTCCACTTGGAGGGGTTAATCATTTTTTCTATATAAGGAAGCTTTCAAGCTCATCATTGGAACTGGAACTTCATCTGGAACTAGATTGAAATTTTTTTCTACTGAGCTAGGCTCTGTTGGAATATTTTTAATAAAAAGTCTTTGGGGTTTCAATTCAAAGTGTCTCTCGCTTGATGATTCATTGTATTTGTTTAATTGATATTAATGCTCTAATTATCTTTAACTAAAGATTATTGTTTCATAGCCAGTGGTTGGATTATCAATTAACACATGTATCTTGCTTTAGGTATTGGGCTAGAGTAAACACATCGTGGCTAGCAAATCTAGTAGGTATCTCTAGATCTCTAGTTTTCTTGTGTGAATCGAACCCATTTGAAACTAATAATCTATCTTTTGTGTAGAGATCTTTAGATATTCAACCCGTGGGCATGCCCCAAGGTCATGGACTTTGAGGTGATCACGTCTTGTTTGGACTCCGAGCTTATCTAATGATTGTTGGTGCAAGGTCGGGGCTTGGACATTAGACGAAATTACTTCTCGCTTATTTCCAAAATCTACTTGGGCTATAAATGATTTATTTGCTAATTAGAGCTAATATTTCTCTTGTAGACATTGTAAATAATTTCTAAACCTTGTATATTATTTTTCTCATTTGTAAATAATATTCTTGGGGTTTTATTTTAGAATTTCCTAGATCTTGTGGCTTGGTTCTATTTATTTGATTTGCAGGTTCCATTAGCTCAAGGATTCAAAGACAAATCTGAAGTGAGAAGTTTGAAACCCTCACCTAGCCTAGATGGCTAGGGTTTGGGTCCATTTTCACCTATGGAAGGGTTGATTTTCCCAGCAAGGAGAGCGTTCAGCTGGAAGAGGCTGATCTAGGCCTTTTAGGGGTTGATCTAGGCCTTTTATGGCTTGATCTACAAGATCGAAGTGCCAATTTTCCAACATCAAGCCTCTAAGAGGGAGACACTAGGCTTAGAGGGCCTATTTGTTGCATATACTCAGGTTTTTCATAAGTATTTACTTCTGAAGTGTTTTTGCAGGCAGTCTTTTTGAAGCTAGGGTCAATTTTTGGGCTTGAAAGTGACAAATTTTTCTTGCAGAAGGTGATCGCAAGGGTTTTGAGTGCTCTAGGCCTTGCCCATAGCCCTAGAAAGGTCACTTCACCTTAGCCACATCCCTAATCAAGCCTATAAGCCCTAGCCACAAGCTTAATTAGGCCTTGTTGACTTAGCCGCAGCCCAAGAGGGGCTTAATTTTATCTTTGCAATTGATTTTGAGGGCTAATACTTTGTTTTGCAGGGTTAAATGACCTTTTGTAAAGGTTTATGGTTGGTTTTCACTGAATATTTTCTCATTCATCCATAAGGGTTCGATTTTTCTTGGCAAACTAGTGGTTTGGTAGGGCTAATATCCATTTTGAAGAATATTTTGGGAATCAAACCCATTTGAAACTAATAATCTATCTTTTGTGTAGAGACCTTCAGATATTTGAGCCAACCATGTGGGCTCTTGCCCACTTGTTATGCTTAATCTTGAAGAATCTAATCAAGTTGTGCTTAATAATCTGACTTGCAATTTAATTTTAACCCAAGTTGCTAGGCCATTCAGTTTTGTCTCCTGGACTTGTTGGCTCCCAACAAGTTTCTCATCATCTTATCCATAGGGACTATCCCCTTAGCCTGCATTTAGGAGACAAACTGAACGAAGAGGGCATGGATCAGAGTGACAACCCCTACACTGAGCGTTGTTGCATTCTGGTGTATAATTTGGGTGACAACACTCTACTGTGAATATACCACACATTGCTGGCCATTGAATGAGTGGAAACTCATTCTCAAACTAAGAAGTGTCTCCTTCACCTTTGTTGATGCTGGCACATGATACTTCTTGGATCCCTTCTTCCTGTTTGGACACTTGGTGGAGTAGTTCCCAAACTGATGACAAGAGAAGCACTTCACTTAGCTGAGATGTTTCTTCTTCTTTCCTCCTGAACTGGACTCAACCCCTCCTAGATTCTTCTTGCCCTTAGCCTTGCCCCCTTTGCCAGCTAGGGCTAAGTTTTCCTCTTCCTCATCTTCGCATGAGACCTAGATTTAGCTTGCCCTCGAATCTCCTCTTGCATGCAATCACTCCACAACCACTCTTAATTTGGAAGCTTTTCTCTACCAATCACTACATCAGTGGAGTTTTCCCATGACTTAGGAAAACCCAATGGTTCAAAATTGACAAGGTCTTTATCTAAAACTGTCTCCCCAACCCCGACTAACTCATCGTTCACTGGGGTGAATCTAGTCAGGTAAGAAATCACAGACTCAGACTTAGTCATCTTGATATTTTTGATTTTATCTAGGCACGAGTTTCTTGGCCTCAATCGTACCCTAGTACAACTATAAGATAGTAGTCCACATGGCCCAAGATGTCTTCTTTTCGGAAAGGTTAGGTATGATATGATCCTTGATTGCTTCGAGGATTATTCTTCTAGCATTGCATCCCTCTTTTTATGTTGGGCCAGTTGCTGAGGATATGCTGGTGCAACTGGTGGACTCTACACAAATTCCCAAACTCCTTGCTCCTCCAATACTGTACCAATCGTCTCCTTCCAAGGACGAAAAATTGAGGCCCCATCAAGGCGGTCCTTAAATCTCAACCCCAAATATGCCATTCTGCTTGTTCGATCTAATCAGAAATCCTTGCGCAGAGCCTGCTAGAAGGAAACCCTAGCACAACCTTGAAGTGATTTGCATTCCCTTTCCTGCGTTTCTCACTTGGTCTTGAGCAAAATAACATGCTTTCTAGTCCTCAATCAGAGACCCACTCTGATACCATGTTAGTTTTTGTAATGTCCTCGTTTTTATTCTTCTTCATAATACAACTAGGGTGGATTTCTAGGGGAGGGGATGGCCAGGTCAGTGGAGCAGGTTTATGTCATTAGGGGTTTCGATGGAGTTTTGAGTTTTTATGGTGTCTGGTGGCATTCACTTGGCATATTCATCATCATGAGTAGTTCTGCACATCTTGTTTTGGTTTTGTGACTTTCTGATGATTCCTGTAAAATGAGGTTATTATTAGCATAACTTAATTAATTATGTTCGAGGTGGCATTCCGAGGAGACTAATTGATGGAACACCTTAGTGTAATAGCTCGTTGGAACTGAAATGAGGAGATCTACAGGATGGGATGCTGAGAAGTGACTTCCAATGGCTGAAGAGAGTATGGTGGGCAATTTACCATTTTCCTTAGTTAAAAATGATTTTAATTAGTCACTTAATTAAGGAAAAAATAAATAATTAGAGGAAATGGGCCAAAAGTGACTTAAGTAAAATAAAATAAAATAAAAGGGGTCACTTAAGATAAAGTCAATGGAGGAGCTTCTAGAATAATAATAAAATAAGATGCTTCTAGAGGCTTGGAGATCTATCCATCAGATCTATAAAGAGGAGGAGAAGGTCATTTGTAGATAGCTTGGATTTGTGTATTGTCTTTGTGGTGAGGTTTGGAGAACCTGGTTCTATACTTCAACAGTAGCCCTAGGACGGAAACCCTCAGGTGGTTCAGTGAGAATGGGCAAGCACCCATCTCCTCCCTTGGTGGATCCATTCAGGGTTCACAGGGTGCAGTTTATTATTTTTCAGTTTGTTTTGGAGGTTGATTGTGGCATTATTGTAGATCTGTTTAAGGCCAGATTATCTCAGCTATATGGGTTCTATGTGCATGTAAACCCCAATTCATCTAATATAATAAAGTTGAGTATTTTCTTGTTTATTTTGTTATGGGATTGTAGTGCTTTATTTGCTTAATTTTATATGGCAATCTTTTGTCAAATGCATGATAATTTTATGTGAAGTTCTTGTTCCAATTTTTTTTCATTTGGGACATTACAGTTTTCTTATACTCAACTACTAATTTAATAAAAATTCTGCGAAGAAGAAATTGCAAAATGAACTCCAAACACTTTTACTAAATATGCTGAATATTTTAACAATTAATAGCGGTGGAAAATAAATTCAAGAAGATATAAGTACTGAATAAACAATGCAACAAAAATTACCCAAGAAACCCCAATCGGGGAAACCTGCTAACTTGTGTGTTCTATTATTATTCTTAGCAAAAGTGTCAGAAATTGATTGCATATATTGGGAAAAAATCCCCTTCAATTCGTTGATCCACAACAAATGATTTGTGCTCCTCTAACAAACTAGGCCTCCTCGCATGCGCAATTGTTGTAGGCTAGTGCATAGTTGTTATAGGCTGAATCAACTCCTCTGCGCAACCTAACTCAACCCTGAAAGAGAAACGTGTTGGCTGTAGAAAATCAGAGGAAACTCGACCTCTCTTCTCTGCCCTAATGCATTGATCTGGAAAATCTCCTTTGTTGAGTTGAACAAACAAATCTCTAATGCCTATTTTGATTAGTCAAGTCTGCGCCCTTCCCTTTCTATAAAATTGAACTGACCCATCAACTCAATTCAAATCGACTCATTAACTCAAGTCGAATTGGCCCATCAACTCCACGAATAAATGAGATCAATTTATTTTATTATTGACTATAGAAAAATTAGAATTTTCCCAAGTCAAAATTAAGTGAAGTTATAACTATGCCTTAGATTCACTTGTGGGTCCCACTGCCAAATTTAACACACTTCTAAATTTAGCAGAACCCTTCCATCTCCAACTTCAATTAACATTAAGTATATTTCCCAACCATATTTTGCATTTTTCATTTACTTTCTATTGTGGCTTTTCATGCTTTTACCTTTCTTTTAGCTGCATCAACCTCTGAGGGCAAGGTTTCCAGGCCTTGATTCATAGCTCTGGATATGGGGCACCGATCTTAATGACCAATGACAATCAACCCAAATAATGGAGGTGATTAAAAGGGATTGATGTAAAGTGATAAGTATGGATTACCTTGGGCACACTATATCAATCAATGCCTCTTATTTGTGCCCCTCCTAAACTAGGAAATGAAGGCCTTAGAGGAGGTCACATTGCACTGGGGTCAAAGGCTAACCTTCGAAGTGAAGTGTGGGAACAAGGATACACTCGAGAATGGTCAATCATCCAACTTTCCTTGTGATTCATATTGGTATGCCCTTAGCATTAAATGCAAGCACTTGATTACTAAAATGTTTAGTGTACTTTTTAATAGATGACCTACCTTCCTTCAAGAAGTACGTCAGATGGGAGAGAGCACTGATTGGAGTGTAGGTGAAGATCTCTGGCATAAAGCTATTTGTGGATCATCATGGTGCTACTAGCTGGTTGGTTGTCATAAGAGGAGAAAAAAATTCTACTATGCGTTACCCATATTTGTTGGGTAACATGACTCATTCTGATTCTCTTACTATTTGAAAAAATAGGAACCAATCTGGCCATTAGATCTGATTTTTAAATCAGAGCAAGAGTTCACAAGGAGGCTTGATGTAGAGAAATTGACCAATTAGGAAATTGGGAAGAGATATGAGCATTTAGTGGAAAGGAGCCCTGATTTTGAAAGTTGGGTTGATTATAGTTGTACTTTAAAGATTTTTCAAATGTAAGACTTCTCGTTTGTGAGCAAGTGTTTGAAGGCTACATGGAGGCTTGAAAGAGATCAAATAGGCAAACAAAAGGTTGGTCGCAAAGGTGGTCGATTTGAGAATTGGGGCTTCATTGAAAAATCAGGACCCTTCCTCGCTAATTTTTGATGCCGAAGGCCTTGTTATCCTCCACTTGTGGGTATGTATGCATAGGAGAATTTTTTTCTCCTAGATGGTCCTTAGCCAACAACGAGCAACCCCTTGCAGCCCTGAGATAGCTTGATGTGCCATGTTCTCCGCCACTTGAGCCAGCGATGTGGTCCCTCACTTGTCTGTTATGAATGTATGTTTGAATGTGAGCTTGCCAACCTCAAAGGTTTGGATTTTAATTGGTATAGCTGTGTAATTTTTCTTACTTGTCATGGGCAGTTTTGGGCATGGATTGGTGGGGGTATTTGGCGGAAAAAATGCGTCAGGTCTATATTCTTGTCTCCACTGCCCGATTGCCTAATTACCCTTGTATCCTAATCCTATGGGATCTCCTTTACTGGCCATTAGCTTTAGGGATGACACTACATGGGAAATCTCGATTTTGGATGCGTGGTCTTGCTTCCCAATATCACCTACATTAATCCCCTTTTACTCATTTTAGCCCTATTCATCTCTTTTCCCATTCGGGTCCACACGTGTCTACTGGGTCTAGATAAGGTTAGCCTTCCCCTCCCCTTGTCCACACCTTGGGTCGGGCTTGAAACAATGCCCCAGAGGTTGATGTAGTTAAAAAGAAAATAAAAGTCATAATTTGGCCACTCTCAACACAAAATATACCACAAAATGCAAAATATGGTCGGGACATACAAATTTAGCATGTGGGCAAAAGCCAAACATGAGCTCTACCCCTTATCCATGGCCATCACCCTGGTTCTTATGGGCCCTAGATGAGCCCCCTCCATCATGAAGGAACCCATGATTGTCCCAACCCTTGGTGGGTGATGAACTGCCCCACCTCAAGGGGGTATCCACTGCCACATGTTACACATCATGTTCTCCATCCCTTGGAGCCCCAAGCAGTTATGAAGAAAAATTAATTAAAGACAAAAGACATATGAAGAAGGGTGGAAAAACAAAGAGCAGGGTAACTCATGTACCACGATTTTCTCCCTCCTACGTTCATATTCCCAGGGGTGGGCTTCCCTTATTATAGGTACCCTTGCACCTTGACATGTGGTCTGGATGACTCCCCTGATCCCCACTCCGTTCCATTATTATATCATTTTCCACCTACCACTTGAGGGATGTACCATGGACATGTAACCCCCTTTAGAGGTTGAAACCACCTAATAGGGTCCTCGGTTAACCCCCCTATTGAGCTTGGAGACACCTGCACATGCCAAAACCCATTATGGAAGGGCATGCCACCATAAAGTGCCCCATTGATCACATGACTTGTAAGCTTTATTACTTGATTATTCTAATGTCTTGTTGTATTAAGGGGTAAGGGGACGCATTGGATCTTATGTAGGATTGTAGGTGGGTCTTCATTTGGGGTTTGGTCTCCTTATACGGGGTCCTAACCCTCCAGAGGGCCACATTAACACTTGCAAGGTGAGCATAGAGAGGCATGGGTCTCCACTATAGCTGATATTACTTCATGGATCCCCAACACCACTCATCGATTGCTTGTGCTCCACCTTTGGGATGAGGATGATGCACTTGGTTCACCGTGGCCAAATGGCCTATTGGCTTATAGGGGCCTGTCCCAGGTTCAGAGTTAAGTTAGCCAAACAAATCCCAGTACTACTGGCCCTTTCAACAATAGTCCGTGAAGCGCATACTGAGGTCTCACCCGAAGTAGTATGGGAGGGTGCTAGAACCAAGTTTCCGCACCCTGGAGATGTCTGATGAGTTCAAGTGGTCCGCGGTTTGGCCCTGCGCGTAAGTCACTTCGCATACCGTCCCATACCTTGCAACCTGATGTATTGCCTTAACGTAGCCCAACTCGGGGGCCAAACATTGCACTTCTGCGTTATTACCCAAGACCTTACTGGTATTCCAATGTTAGTTGATTATTGCGTGCTTTAAGTTATACTTAACAACATAAACCATTCATACAGGTGCGCGCAGTAAATAAACAATATATTTGCAAATTATATCAAACATGCATTAACCCAAGAATAGATAAACAAAATTATGATAAAACTTCTTTTTATTAATTCCTTCTTTGGTTATAGACTCGACTCCACCCTCTGCACTCAGCTATAGGGGTCCGTGCACTCAGCGGCGGACTACTAGGCCTCTGTGTACTCAGTTGTAGAGCCTTCTCCTACTCTACAACCTAGAGACACACTTCACCTTACTTCTTTAGCCTCTCTTTTCTCTCTACTTTCCCTTCTTTACACTTAGAGCCTCACTGTATTTATACAATCACATGGTCTGCGGACCATGGGTAGGTCTATCCAGCCAACATTACATTACAAAACTAGGGTGGACAACCCTGTGACTCTATCATACTTTCGCACTCCGAGCCCACAATTCGTGGAGCTTTACAACAAGATTGTGTCAAAACTTGGGCTTTGAGCTGCAAAACATGCCTTGGGGGGGATTCCATGCCCAATGGGCCCCCAGCACAAACATCGTGACTCGCCTTTGAATCACTCTGTCGGTGCGACGATCTTTACACAGAGTCCCTCCAACTGTTTTCGAACTGCGTGGAGGTCAGCAGTGCACTGAGCTACTGCTTGCTGGATCTACTGCATGCGTTGTTCTGAGACCTCTATGTCCAAACTGCTTTTCTACATCAATGTGTGCATCCCCTATATGTGCGAGAGCTTGCCTTCAATGTCTGCCGTGATGGTGAAGGCCTCATTGATCCAGGGCTGGACGCGCGCTTTGAGAACTGCCTCCTTATGTCGTGTTGCGTCCACCTGCTCCTTTAGTGCTTTAGCCTGCTGCATTCTCACAAGCCGCTAGGTGAGGACCACTGTCTGCGCAGTTCCTCGAACACTATCATACCGTTGTTGGAGTTCTCGTGCGTTTGTCTCTAAGCGTTGGATGTTGGGGTCCTCTTGCAGTGTTGTCAGGACCTCAAGTGATTCTTCCAACATGCTGGTGTAGTCCCGCACTGCACCTCTGATTTCCTCCAATCTCGTTGTGATAGCGCTAGCGCGCTGTTCTTTGACTTCCGGAGGAGTGGATGGCTATGCCTTTAACCGCAACTCGACGATCTGAAGATTCAGCTCTAGCTGAACCTTTGTCGTTTCTTCCCTGGCCTCGCGGACTCCTGTTGCTAACCTGTGGATCGCACCTTCGCTGGTAGATATGTTGGGATGGCCAGCTTCGGGACGCTTTGGCAAGCGTCGCCTATCACCTGCACAACTGTTGATTTTGCAATACCAATTCGTCACGCTGCAAGCTAAGTTGTTCCATATTTATCTTCTGCTCGCTGAGGACTTGGAGCGTGCGGCTATCCCTAGCGTGCAGCTCTACCGTTATCCCATCCTGCAATAGATATAATGTCTCACGCGGAAGGGAAACTAGATTAACACCGACACCTTTCATGGTACTAACCAAAAACCTGTCGGCCTCATTTGATGTTACTAGAGCCCCTTTCGGCAACACTATTGTGTTCGTCGTCCGCGCGTGCAACATCTGCTCTGCTGCCGTGGATCCAATTGCAAGGTTGGTCGAAAGGGTACTAACTTGAGGGGGACGGGCCTGTAAGTCCTAAAACTGCGCTTTGATGGCCCCCAAGACAGTTTGGTGCTCCTGCATGAAATCCTGGAGAGCCTCATTTGTGACATCGCGCATTGTCACGCTGATGTCATGTAGATCACCCTCGGTTAGGGTGATTGGGTCAATGGACAATTTTGAAGCCTTGACCTTCTTCCACGATCCTGCCCGTTCTGCTGGGTGTTGGCGCTTCAGCTGTGTGGACACGGTTCGTGGGTTTGCGCCTCCTTCTGTTTCTGTTTCCTTTGATGCCTACCCCTTCGAAGGCGTTGTTTGGCCCTCAGCCACCTTCGCAGCTGCTTCTTGTGCTACGGCCTTTTCCTGCTCGGCTGCTTTCTGTGCTGCTTCCCGCACTGCCCGGCAACGGAACCATTTGTTGGCTTATAGGAGCCTGACCCAGTTTCTGAGTTAAGTTAGCCAAACAAACCCCGGTACTACTAGCCCTTTCGGCAACAATCCGCGGAGCGCAGACTGAGTTCTCACTCGAAGTAGTATGGAAGGGTGCTAGAACTAGGTTTTTGCACCCTGGAGATGTCTGATGAGTTCAAGTGGTCCGCGGTTTGGCCCTGCACACAAGTCACTTCGCCTACCGTCCCGTACCTCACAACCTAATATACTGCCTTTGCGCAACCCAACTCGGGGGCCGAATGTTGCACTTTTGCGTTATTACCCAAGACCTCACTGGTATTCCAATGTTAGTTGATTATTGCGTGCTTTAAGCTATACTTAACAACATAAACCATTCATACAGGTGCGTACAGTAAATAAACAGTATATTTGCAAACTATATCAAACATGCATTAACTCAAGAACAGATAAACATAATTATGATATAACTTCTCTTTATTGATTCCTTCTTTGGTTACAGACTCGACTCCACCCTGCGCACTCAACTATAGGGTTTCGCGCACTCAACTGCAGACTACTAGGCCTCTACGCACTCAGCTGTAGAGCCTTCTCCTACTCTATGACCTAGAGACACACTTCACCTTGCTTCCTTAGCCTCTCTTTTATCTCTACTTTCCCTTCTTTACACTTAGAGCCTCGCTCTATTTATACAATCCCATGGTCCGCAGACCATGGGTAGGTCTATCCCGCCGACATTACATTACAAAACTAGGGCAGAAAAACCTGTGACTCGATCATACTTTCACGCTCCGCGCCCTCAATTCGTAGAGCTTTACAACAATATTGGGTCAAAACTTGGGCTTTGAGCTCCAAAACATGCCTTGGAGGGGGGATACCATGCTCAACATGGCTCCACAGTTGCACCATACACTTGGCAGATGTTCTAGGGTCCAGGGGATGTCTCTCGCTACATTATGTCGTTACTTCAGCCCTTACAGATGGTTTACCGGCATATTCAATCTATTTGGAGACCCATGACGACATCCTTGTGCCTCCACACCCACTTGGGAGTACCACAGGTTCTTGTTTGGAAAGCAAGGGTCCAACCCCCTGTCAACTATGTTTGGAGTCCATTTCTACATCATGGCACCCCTTGGACTTCATTAGGCCTCCTCAAAGGCCCAACGACTTACTTTGTTGATCATTAGACCCTCTTGAGAGGCTTATCTTTATATTATTGAGCTATTTGGTGGGCTTGTCACCAAAAGTATTGTTATTGTGCACATTATTTTATTTTCGGTGCTCAATTAGGCCAATTTAGCTAAATTGAATTTATTAGAGAGTGTATAAATACAAGTGAGATGATTCATTTTCATCATCATCACTTAGATTGGGTTCCTATCTCTTGTAAGATTTTCACTATTCCTTTTGGAGGATGAATTTGGATAACATGAATGAATTTTGATGTTTGGATCTTCTATCTCGTCTTGGAGCTTCACTATTAGCATAATACGATGGTTGGATATGCTCCTTTACACATGTAAATGATCTTTTCATGTATATTCTTGTTATTTACTTTAATACATGAATGTTGCTAGATTTTTGCTATACCAAGTTTGAAATTTACTGCTTTTCTTATGCAAAATTGTGGAAATATTGGTCTTTATATCTTTGCATCGTTTCATGTATCATGTGTGAATGGGAGAATGTTCCTAAAGATTGTTTCTATTGAACACATCTTGATAAGTCATCAACTATTGCACATTGAAGTATGAATTCTTCTAGGAGCTGCTCTCATGCCCTTGTTGCCATGCGAAGTTGTCTAGGAGGCTCCTTGATTGGGTACCGTTCCTCTAAATCATAAATTTCATCTTGAATCTATCTTCCCCCAAGGCACTGATCCTTCCATAGGTGATCATTTTCAATGAGAGTTCCTCTCACCTTCCCCTCTTTTCTAGGTCTAGCCTCCATAGGTCACCTAGGGCATCACTTTTCTCATGATTTAGCCATCAAAATAATTTGATCTCTTGCCCACAACTGCGTTGGTGGGTCCTCAAGAAACCCTCCAAATTTCACGAGATTCTGATAGTGGGATTTTGAGATATTTCAAGCCCTAGCTTGGAGATCAATTCTTGCCCTTGGTTTCCCATTGGCTAGTAACCTTATTGGGATCATAGCATTAAATTATCAAAGCAATATTTTTACTTTGATCCTCTTCCTTTTCCCAATTAGTTCAAGTACATCCTCGGTTGATCAATTCCATATCCTTGAGCTAATTTTGGGTCCACTTGGCCCTTTGTGGTCCCGCAACTTGTTGACTCCAATTCCACAAAGATCACTTAGAATTCAAGCATCCATAAGGCCTTTTGAGACTAGGGGCTACCTTGACAAGGCATACTCTCACACCCTATCCTCAAAGGCCCTTTTAGCCCTTCCTAGAGAGCCCATGACCTTGCTTCTAAAGCAAGCAACCCATTTAGTTGAGTCTCTCTTGTGAATAGGCCTAGGAATCACTTCTTCATCATATCCTTGACCATATATTCTTGTGATTCCTCATATACAGGGACTCCTCACATCGATGAAAGTCCATAAAGAGCAGGGAGCCTTAGCTGAGGTGACAGTGGGCTATCGCTCCATTGTTGCCCTCAACTTTGTAGTTGCTCTATAGGAACCCCTCCTAGGACCCTTGCTAGTTTGAGCAGTAATAGGCTCAATTTATCGCCAAATGGAGCAGAGATTTCAAGAGCGTTGGTTAAGGGAGTGTCCGATTTGGAGATTGGTATGAGTGAAAAAGGGGGCCTAAAAAGGTTTGACCTAAAGTTCGAACGGGAAGTGGAGCAAAAAGTCATTCAAACACAAAAAAACAAAAATTCTATTTGTTCAAATGTTTATAGCAGTTCCCAATTTGGAGATCAGACCCAATCTCTGAATTGGGACAAGATTCAAGAGCCTTGGTGAAGGTAGAGCTTGTTTCAAAGATTAGTACAAGTGGAGAATTGGGCCTAAAATATCATTTGAGCAAAAAGGAAGAAAAATTCTAACAGCTCAAATGTTGATAGGAGTTCACAATTTGGAGATTGGATTCGATCTCCAAATCAAGACATGCCTCAAGAAAGGGAGGTTATTTAATGAACACTGTGATCAGTCAGATAATTCTTTGCATCCCAGCAACATGGAGGACTTCATCATGTTTATTAAAATAATTTTGAAAGCTGCTCACTAAACCAATGCAATTGTTTTGGTGCCAGGTTTGAGTTATGTAGCTTATATACTATTGTTGTTAATCACTCGTTATTGGGATAAAAAGGAGATTGCATTGTTTACATTAATAAATCATATTCATTATTCCCTTGCTAACATGAAACGAACAGTGGATAGGCAGATAAGAAAAATTTCGATAAACTTATCACAGTTTAAAAATCCCTAAAACAGAATGAACTTCCCCAAAATTTTCCTGGAAGATCACTGATACCTGCCTGTAACATCTTCAGTAGGGACAGCAAGTGACAACATCCCTGATGAAGTTATCAGCAGTTTTAGAGCATTTCCTAGGTGTCCCTAGGTCACCGAAATGCTGGAATGGTGGGTATGAGGGTTCTTTTTGGGTGATATGTCCCTATGCAACATAAGTAAATAACTATGAGAAAAGTACTTCAGATTCATTGAGTCCATTTATTTTGCATGTTTATCTCGACATATCATTCATCATCACTACGTGTTGCATCTTCTCTAGCTCCTGCATCCACAGTCCATACTATTTATTAGTGACAGGCTTGACTCTGTAAATGTCTTACCCCGAAAACGTTGTACTCCATATATTTGCATAGGTTTTGCTTCCCTGGCCTATACACTTCTAAGACCATAAAGAAATGAAATGAACATAGATAAATGACATTTCTTTCCAGCTTTTGCTGAAAAGATGTTAACTTAGTTATAATAAGTTTTTTTTTTTTCTCTTTTGCTATGTGTTGACTGTGTACCATGGTAATAAGCCAGGTGACCCTGTCAAACCTTTATCACTTTGTCAAATGTTCTGTAACAGTTAATTTACTTTAAAAGACTTGTATCAAATCCTATGATTATTTATCTATGATTCCTTAACATTTGGATTTTATGAAGGTTTGGTTCGCAGGACGACATGTTATGAAAGCAAAATTCCAGATCCTGGTCTATTGCTGGATTCAGTGACACCATCACCTATTTCTACAAAATCAGTGTCATCTGCTAATGACGAAGCAGTGAAGGGAAAAACTAAAGATCCATCTGGGATATTTTATTCTCAAAACAAAGATACTAATGTTAAAGATGATATGCAATACTCAAGTAAAATCTTGAAATCATGTACACCAAATATGAGGCGGAAAACAAATTTGCAGGTGAATGCATCTGAATTGAGTTTAGAAATGGCTTCTACAGGATCTATGTCAGATTGCCATTTACGGAAATATTCATCTAAAAAAACTGGAAATGTAGTGGAAATATCAAAGTCAGATGAATGTGGCAGTCAGTCAGACGATTCTGAATTTGAGAAGCCTGTTAGGAAAGGAAGGAAAAGAAAACAAAAACAAGTCATCTGCTCTGAAGGGGAAGAGTAGTTTGCAAATTCACTTCAAGAAGGGAGTGGTCTATTTCTGCGGTTATTTTCATTGATAAAAATATGTATATCATTACTATCCTAAGAATGATCATTTTTAATGTATAGTTTTTGTACAATATTAGAGAAGTCTGGTGATTTGATGTACTCTGTAAATATTCAACTGTCGGTATCTTCAACATAATAAGAAAGGGGTTTCAATAATGTTGAATTTCATAGAGAAAAATAATTTCTGGCACTGCATGGACCATTGCTATTTGTAACAGTTTGTTGCTTGAATGTTCGAAAGATAAAAGAAATTCGACAGCAATGTGTTGAATCAACTAGTCGATCATATTTCTTGTGTGTATTTTGGGATTTTCTGTTACAATGAGTATGTAGATGGTCTTATGGGTATTTATCTTCACCAATTCTGTACGACTGGTCAAGTTTCTGTTTGTGAAACTGCATATGCTACGTTCATTTAAAATGTATTGCTGCAAATATGTCTGTTTTGGTAACTTTTCAGGAAAATAGACATGTTGCAAAATGTACATGTTGGGAGTACGCATAGTTCTTGTCAACTTTCTACTGGAGTTAAACACGTAGGCATGTAGCTGTTTTCTCACTTTGACATGATTATATGCTGTAGTTCTAGTTTATTGTTGTTATTGTTTTTATTAGATTAATTTATGAGAGATGCTTTAGGTACTAGTGTGGCAAACATCAGCGAAAAATCACAAAAAATTGGCAACATCACGATTTTTTCCAGCTGCCAAAAAATTGCCAGGTAAAAGCTGGGACTTTTTGGTGAAAAATCATGCCACGACCTTGAAAATTGCCAGGTGCACCAGGCTGTGGGGTTTCAAAAGCAATTTTGGTTTTTTTTGGTCATTTTGTTTTGTTGCTGTTAAAGAAGGAAGGGGAAGAGCTTTGTGGTGTTTCTCAAGGAGGGATTGATGACCAAACATCCATTATCATCACCAATAATTTTATTTTTTTGTGGATCAAAGATTCAAGATCATTTTGCCAAATCGGTCAGACAAACACCACTTCTTCCATTCACAGGTATGTTCTCAAATACCCCCATATTAATGATATTTTTCATACATTTAGGCATACATTTACTTGCCTCTTTTCCTACCAAAGTTTTCCTTCTTTTTTTTTGTCATTTGCTATGCTTTTCATGCCCATGAACCAATGCAAGTGTTTTCTCCATATTTGGACAACAAGCTTGATTTTTGTTTTCAAAGTTTTTATGCACCCTCTTATTTCCATTTTTCATTGCAAATAATGTAATTTAAGTTTATAAAAATTGATTTTTTAAATCAGGGGGCTGTTATTTTTTGTGTAGTGGGGGTTTAATGCTATTTTTTGTGTTTTTGGTGCCCTAGGATTGATTTTGAAGTTGTCCATTAAACACTTCTACTCCAAATATGCCAAACCCCTTGGACCCATTTTGGAAGTATGGGGAATTTGATGGTGGGACAAATTGAGAAATACTAAATTGAAAATTGTGTGGGGCCCATATGATAGGAGGGGTTTTCCGATTGAAATACCATCTAGCTAGATTCCTTGGACATGATGTTGGACTTTGTGATAAATCTAGCCTAGAGCTTATGAGAGCCACATATGATGCAATTGAAACAGAGAAAAAGAAGAGGTAGCTACAAACAAGGCCAAATGTGTAGGCAAATATTTAGGGTTATCTGACTCTGAGACTGAGCCTGAGGGTAGTGGGAGGGGCTACACAACTTTACCTACTAATGTTACTAAGAGGTCATCGTATTTTGTTCCGTGAACCAGACATAGAGCACAACCTTCAATAAAGTTAGTGATTAAAAAAAGAGAGAAGCAAGAAGTTGACAAAGTCGTAGGGAGGTGTCTTTATTGGAGAGACTTACCTCTTAGCATCACAAAAAATAATCCATTTTGGAGACAACGTGTGATGCTATTGCTGTTTTGGGCCTAGGGTAAAAAAGTGCTACATATAAGGAGTTGTGGGGGCCAATCCTTCAAGCAGGAAAGTTGGACATCAACTCTAGATTGGTGGAGTTGAAGCAGTCATGGGATGTCTCCGGATGCATAGTGATGTCTAATGGCTGGACAGATAGGAAGGGTAGGACCCTTCTAAATTTCTTGGTACATTGTCCTAAAGGTACCATGTTTATTAAATCAACGGATACATCAACACATAAAAGATGTAGAATTGATATGTGAGTTTTTAGATAGGTTCGTCCAGGAGATTGGTTTGCAAAATATGGTGCAAGTCATAACAGATAATGCAACTAATTATGTGGATGTTGGCAGGATGCTTATGGATAGGCACTGGTCATTGTTTTGGACTCCAGGCGCAACACTTTGTATCGATTTGATGCTTGAGGATATGGGGAAACTCTCCTTCATCAAGGAGGTGATTGATATGGCTAGGAGCATTCCTGTTGAAGTTTCTAAGTTTACTTAATTTAGAAACCCTTTATGCACTTTTCTTGATTTATTCCTACCTACTTGTTAATTTTTCTTTAACAAGTTATTTACAAAGTAAATACTGAAAATAAATGCTAGTGCATGCTCAACATATTACAGATCAAAAACTAAAAGAAACAAGAACAAACACACCACATGAAACCATTATTTTTTGACCAATGTCCCCGGAAAAACCCAATGCAGAAAACTGGTGCAACTATCTGAGGGTTTTCTTATTAAGCAATATCAGAGTACAATCTGGGTGTCGTAACTGGCATACCCAATAAAGAATTTCCTTAGCAGCTATACCTCACTGTTTGAGAGAAATCTCCTGGTTGAAACCTCGGAAAACCCTTCCAGTAGCTCCTCAGCACAAAATTGCTCCTGCAACCCTAGCGTCTACCCAATCTGGACTGTGTCAGCCCCTCTCTGTCTCATGCTGGCCCTGCATCAGCCCCAGGACTCCCTGCGTCTGCCCAATCTGGACTGCGTCAGCCCCTCTGTCTCACGCTGGCCCTACATTAGCCCCAGGAGTCCCTGCGTCAGCTTTGGGAGCCTCTGTGTCAGCTATGCTGGCCCTTCTGGTGCTCTGCGCAACACTTGGCTGCCTTTGCGTGGCCCTGCGTGAGCCCTTGCTGGCTTTGCGTCACCCTCCTTGGCTGCTGCGTTGCTCTCCCGACACAATCTCTGCGTTCTCTATTCTTTTGTACTTAATGCCCCTCAGCTACTCTCCTGATCACTGATTCTATCTCTCTTAGCAAACGCTGCTCTAAAGAATAGAATGACTGATCATTTGGTGTGTTCTCCAAGTGACCCTCAAGCCTCCTCTTATACTTTTCCTGTTGACATATCAACGACCGAGATTAAGTCCCTAATCAAAGGCTAAGATTATTTTTGGCTTGATCCATGTCTTTTGGACCATTCTAACACAGTTTCATATTAATACACATTAATATTTTATTTTCCCTAAGTTTAGACTTTTAGGGACTCCATTAAAAATATTAATTATTTTAATATCTCTTGAACTGTTTAGAATCTGCCCAAACCCTTTCTGGGTATTGGAGATCTCATGTGCCCCAACCTCTCCACCAAAATTTGTGTCTAGAGCACATCCGATGCTACCCCAAATCGACACTCCCTCTTAGTGAGGACTGTGCTCTAGCAATACTCCTCACTGAGTATTACTCTAATCATCAAGCATTGGTACCTGTGCTGATGTTAGGCCTTCCTGTGCACTATCCTCTGCACTGCTACCTCCTGTACTGCTGCCCATGGTTCTGCCACTGCCAGTGCTGCATTTGTACGACAGCTCCCTCTGCATCCGTGCTGCTGTTGGTCCTTTCCCCCAACACTGCATCTGCATTGCACCTCCTTTCATCATGTTGCATCGTGCTGCCCACTACTGCATTGCAACTCAGTTATTGAGAAGTAATTGATCCTCCAACTAACCTCCCTATTGGGTTAGAGACACCCACTGATGCCGAAGCTACCTCTGCCACTGACAAGTGCTCCCTCTCTGACCTATACACTGCTGCAACAACTCTCCTGCATCTCGCACTGTTGCACACCTCTCTATGCCTTCCTGCACTAGTGCAACACTCCTATGCCTCTCGCACTACTGCAACCTATTAGCCTTGTGCTATCTCAAGACTCCTACACTGTAGCTCTCTTTGCCGCTCCATTCGCATCCATCTCTACGCACTTAGCCAATCCTACTACTCATCGTCGGGCTTCCATAGAAAGGTCTAATCCAAGAGGCTTGGTACCTTGAGGATCCTGCGCCTCATCGCCTGTAGTCCACCTGACTACAGCTTGATGTCTCCCCACTTCCGCTCAAGTGGTGCGTGTGCACTCATGGCACAGTCATCGTTTGTCAAAACTTCCTTCTCTGCCCGTGCTGGCGTTGCCTTAGTCTCAGAAGACTCTCCCTTATTCTTCTTCCTTGGGCACTGGGTCGCATAGTGACCCATCTCCCCACAGTGGAAGCACTTTATCTTGGAAAGATCTTTCTTCTTCCACTTCTCCTGCTTTCCTTCGGACGCTAGTTCCACATCCTCCTCCTCCTGCTTGACCTTAATCCCTTTGCTACTGCTACCTATCATTGACTATCATCTGATCTCCTCCTGGCGAAGAGCTGCCCACATTTCGTCCCAAGGTAGGAGAGTCCCTTTGCCCAGGATGCTCTAAACAAACACTTCCCAGTCTTCTGAAACAACATTTAGGGTTGTCCTCACCATAAGATCCTGATCTAGTGTCGCTCCTATAGCAGTCAACTGATCTCGGATCTCATTCAGTCCTCCGAGGAAGGAGTCAATCGTTTGACCCTTCTTCATCTAATACTACCTCATCTGGTTCTTGAGCAGCATTCTTCTCTGCACAAAAGTATGCTGGTACAAGTTTTTGAGAGCCTCCCACATCTCAACTGTCATTTCCTTCTTGGTTATATGTGGTACCACATGATCCTTGACCCTGTCAAGGATAATGCACTTGGCCCTTGCCATCGCCTCTTCGTACTTGTCATTATCATTTGGGTCGACTGGGATAGCTATAACCTTCAAGGCGAAGTTCTTGACACGATTCCTGTCAAGCACTGATATGATTTTGGCCTTCTAGATTGTGAAGTTCGATGCTCCTTCCAGTCTATCTTGGTCTCTTACCCCGTGTAGTGCCATGACGCTCCTCTACTTCCCTCCTGGAAGTTCTCCGTTTGACTCCTCTAAGTCTATACTTCTCGTCTGGAAGTTCTCTTCTAGACTCCCTCTGAGTCTTGATTTCCCTCTTGGAAATCCTTCTGTTGCTTGTCGAGATGCCCCTTACTCTGATAGTCTTGTGCAACTACACTGCTGATCCAGGTTCCTCGGCTAGAAACCCTCGGTAACAACTCCTCTGGCCTTGCTCTGTCAGGTACTATTCTAACTACAGTACCTCACCAGCTCCACTCTGCAATATTCCTGCATCCTTCTAGTCCCCAACAACTGCATCTTTATGAACTGCGTCAGCGCTTCTCTGCCTCATGCTGGCTCTACATCACCCCGAATGGGTCTGCGTCAGCCCTGGGATGCCTTGCGTCAACGCTCTAGCCTTCTGCGTCAGCAATGCTGGCCTCTCTGAGGCTCTGCGCAGCTTCTTCTGCGTGGCTCTGGCCGACTCTGCGTCACACTTCCTTGGCTTCTGCGCTGCTAGAAATAGCTTATGTCACCTTGGGACAACTGTTTTCTGCTACTATTGCTCCGCTCGGCTGATATCCCTTAGTCCTCCTATGATCTGCAATCATGCCCTTATACCATATTGAAGTTTCTAAGTTTACTTAATTTAGAAACCCTTCATGCACTTTTCCTGATTTATTCCTACCTACTTGTTAATTTTTATTTAACAAGTTATTTACAATGTAAATACTGAAAATAAACGCTAGTGCATGCTCAACATATTACAGATCAACAACTAAAAGAAACAAAAACAAACACACCACATGAAACCATTATTTTTGGACCGATGTCCCCGGAAAAATCCAATGCGGGAAAACCGGTGCAGCTATTTGAGGGTTTTCTTATTAAGCAATATCAGAGTACAATTTGGGTGTTGTAATTGGCCTACCCAACAAAGAATTTCCTTAGCAGCTATACCTCACAGTTTGAGAGAAATCTCCTGGCTGAAACCCGGGAAAACCCTTCCGGCAGCTCCTCAACACAAAACTACTCCTGCAACCCCAACGTCTGCCCAATCTAGATTGCGTCAGCCCCTCTCTGTCTCATGCTGGCCCTACGTCAACCTTTCTTTGCCTGTGTCAGCCCCAAGAGGCCCTGCGTTAGCTCTGGGAGCCTCTGCATCAGCTACGTTGACCCCTCTGGTGCTCTGCGCAGCACTTGGTTGCCTTTGTGTGGCCCTGCGTGAGCCCCTACTAGCTTTGCGTAACACTCCTTGGCTGCTATGCTGCTCTCTCGACACAACCTCTACCTTCTCTGTTCTTCTGTACTCAATGCCCCTCAACTACTCTCCCGATCACTGATTCTATCTCTCTTAGCAAACCCCGCTCTAGAGAATAGAATGACTAATCATTTGGTGTGTTCTCTAAGTGACCCTCAAGCCTCCTCTTATACTTTTCCTGTTGACATATCAACGACTGAGATTAAGTCCCTAACCAACGACTAAGATTAGATCTAGCTTGATCCATGTCTTTTGGACCATTCTAACACAGTTTCATATTAATACACATTAATATTTTATTTTCCCTAAGTTTAGACTTAGGGACTCCATTAAAAATATTAATTATTTTAATATCTCCTGAATTGTTTAGAATTTGCCCAAACCCTTTCTAGGTATTGGAGATCTCATGTGCCCCAACCTCTTCACCAAATTTTGTGGCTAGAGCACATTCGATGCTACCCCAAATCAACAATTCCTAAGTTCATATATAACCATGCTTTTGTTCTTAGCCTTATGAGGAGATGCACTAGAAACAGGCAGTTGCAACATCTTGTATTCACACTTTTTTCCACCAACTTCATTACTATTCAGTCTTTACTTCAATGTCAGTTTGAGTTGAAACAAATGTTTGTTTGTTATGAGTGGTGTGATTGTAGATACAACATGAGATATGATGGGAGGGCCATTGCAAAATTTGTGTACATTGACTCCTTTTGGTAAGGAGTAGAAGAAGTGTGCTCAGTTAGTGAACCTGTAGTAAAGGTTCTGAGATTGGTAGATGACGATAAGCCTACAATAGCTTATTTCTATGAGGCCAGGGATAGGGCCAAAAAGAGACTAATTGTGCTTATTATGCAAACAAGGGTTCCAATGGGTTTAATAGACATATGATGTTATGGGATGTGATTGATAGTTGGTGGACAAGGATGCTTCATCGACCCATTCATGCAGCAACAATTTTCCTCAACCCCAGATTTGCCTACAAATGCAACTTTGATTTTGATGGTGAGGTGATGGAAAGTCGCCATACCTATATTCATAGGATTGTGTTAGAAAATTAGAAAGGTAGAAATATTTTCTTATGTTGATAATTACTTGTGATAATCTTATGTTCTTATCAACTTTCTTATGTTCTTCTTTTATCTTCGCTTCATCAAACAATTATCAAAAGCAAAACATGAAGATTAGGGACACCAAATGTAGGGGAAAGGCCAGTCAAGAACTCGTCCTTCAGTAATTCAAATTGAGATGAACCAAGACCCTGGACCAACAAAATTTGCTCCTCCACCAAGTTAGCCTTCTGAGATGATATAGTAGTCTCTTATAATCTAGTAGCTCCATCCTAGCAACAATTCAGAAATTCGACTTCTTAGTTGCAGAATTTCGACCCCCAGCGACAGAATTTCGACCTCCTACTTCTTATGCTTGTGAGAGACCTCCTTTTCCTTAGCTATCCTTCTTCCTCTTCTTCCTTGAAATTCACACTTTCTTTGTTCCTAGAAGTTGTAGATCAAACTTGTTGAGTGAGTGACAAGTGAGGTCGAGTTGCTGCTTTTATATAGTGATTATGCTGCCCAGTTTTAGGTTGACTTGGCCAGTTTTAAGGTCGACTTGGTGGAGGAGGCTTAGAAGACTAATTTTAATATAAAATAAATTTATTTATTGACAAATAATGCCCAAGAAGGGTTCTATACATTATGAAATGGACAAGGACGCTTGACACAAACCCTAGAAGCCTGCATTGTAGTTTTTGACCTAAAAAAAATTGACCCAAGCATGTAACCCATGCTTTAATAAGTCAATTTTAATAATAATAAAATTTCATTTTTTTCTTTTGACAAATATAATATATTGTGACTTAAATACATTTATGAAGAATGAACCTAGTTACATTATTCAACACTCCCTCTTAACTAGGGAGTTATTCATAATTACAACCATATAGAGGTACATGGAAGATCTCCAATATGAACTACGAAGAGTTCAGGCACACTCAATGCCACAGACTAGATACCTGACCAAGGTTATCTATCCGGGTGGGACTAAGATGGACTAAAGATTTCAACTAGTCTAGGTACCATTAGGCTTGCTAACTAACCATCAACCCAAGGATCTATATTATGAAACCAACTCAAGAAAAGATAGAAAAGATAGATCAACGCCTTAGACTTAAGCCTCTTCGAGGGGGCAACCTCCTTTACATTACATAAATGAACAATTCTTGGATGATTCAAATGATAAAACCTCCTTTCTATATATAAGAGTCTAAAGAGTCACAATATAACCCAACTGACCTAACAATAATAACATAAAGCCACAAAAATAACAATAGAGGGATTCTATGGAGCACAGTAATAACAATATGGGGACAATAGGGGCACAACAATATTAATAAGGGATATAACTACAATAGTAATGGGGTAATCACTAGTATTATAGGGACCCAACATGCCCCTCTCCTTCAAAAAAGTGTTGTCCTCAATGCTTGAGTAGTTCTGGATGCTTCTGTATAAAATTCTCATCCTCCCATGTGGAATCTTCAGCAGATAAGTTTTTCCACTTGATAAAATACTCTGAAATTGATCGATTTCGTAGCTATCGAGTTCTTATTTCTGTGACTGCTTCTGGTTCTAATATAATTTTTCCTTCCTCGTCAAGTTCTGGCAATATTGTTTGAACTGGGAGCTTATCGCCTATAACCTTTAAACATGAAACATGGAAAACTGGGTGCAATCGAGAAGCTGCAGGAAGCTCTTATTTGTATGCGATAGTACCAATCTTTTGCAACACCTTGTACGGACCATAATACTTTGGTGGTAATTTATTATCCTTCTTAGCTTGCTTGAGGGACATTTGCTTATATGGTTGTAGCCTTAGAATACCCAATCACGTACATCAAAACTTCTTTCACTGTGATGTTGATCTGCCTGTTGTTTCATTCTATTCTGTGCCAACACGAGGTTACCTTTAAGAGTTGGAGGACTTGTTGTTGATGTTCGATGTGATGTTCCACTGCTTGAACCTTAGAATTTTCTCTTAAATATGATGTGATGGATGGTGGCTGATATCCATAAAGTGCCATAAAATGGGGTCATTTTTGTTGCTATATGGAAGGAAGTGTTATACCACCATTCAACCAGAGGCAACCATTTGACCCATTGTGTTTGTTTGTCAGATACAAAGCAACGAAGATATCCTTCCAAACATTTGTTTACTATCTCAGTTTGCCCATTAGATTGAGGATGATAAGATGATCTATGAGCTGAGTACCAAGACAAGAAAATAATTTTGTCCAAAAATTTCCAGTGAAAATGGGATCTCTGTCACTTACAATAATCTTTGGGTTTCCATGTAGCTTTTGAATTGTTTCCATAAATGCACTAGAAAATGTATTGGCTTTAAATGGATGTGATAATGCACAAAAGTGTGCATACTTGGTAAGTCTGTCAACTACCACCATGATGACACTCTTTCCCCCAGACTTGGGTAAACCTGTGATAAAATCCATTGAAACCCCCTCCCAACGTTGGCTTGGAATGGATAAAGGTTGTAATAGACCCGGGGTCTTAATTGTTTCAACTTTATTTTGTTG